>CM046884.1:29339743-29469537 GCA_025688845.1 Cucumis hystrix
AAGGGGAAAAGAAAATGTATATATACCAAGAGACTAAAGCCAGTGACTCCAGCAAAAGAGAGAGCCATTGAAGCACCAGAGAGTTGAAGCTCTCCAAGATGGCCAATGAACATAATAGATATCAGCTGCAAACTATACTGCAAAAAACTCACCAAAACCAGAGGACCAGCCAACCCCATCTGTTTCTTTATCTCTCTAATCACTTCCTCCCATTTCTGATCTCCATTCAATCCCATCTTCAACGACTCTGAAAGCAAATACCTTTCAAGATCATTTAATTTTCTTCCCCCATTTTCATCCATTATCTTTCACAGCAATGACAGTGTTGTCTCCAACTCCAAGGCACTGCACTGCCCCTTTAATGGAAACCCATAAAAGGGAATTGCAAGATTTGATTTAATACAAAAATGGGAGCACGTGAAAGACTCAGAAGGATTCGTTTAATTCCGAGAAGTAAACGCAATAAACGCATTATACAGGGTATTATTAGTTAAGAAAGAAGATTTGGGGAAAGTACTTTCATATATTTGATAATGATACGTTATTATTAAAGTTTAATGAAAGGGCACTTAGTTGTGAAATGAACTGTTGAATCATAGTTTTAAGGTGAGGAAATTGCATGCAGTTGACAGAGAAAACGCAGCAGAGAAAAGCAGTCATTGTGTGTTCTTTCGGTGGCAGTTCAATTTTGAAACACTTTTCGATCAAACCGACAGACAGTGTTTATTATTGTTATTATTAACATTTTACCCTTTTCTCACATCGTTAATAATCTTTCTTTCATGCACTTCATTTCAACAATTGATTTTCGATCACATTTCGGATTTTTATTGGGAGATATTGTTTTTTTGCTTGTTAGGATATTAATACCATTACTTTTGTTATGTCCTTCAAGAAAGATAATATTATCTGCTTATGTCATTGCAACTTTGATTTTCATCAAAAGTTCTATTTGATATGAAAATATATATATTTTATAGCTTTCACCCATCACCACCTTGGAACGGGTTGAAGAGTTGGGTTGGCACCTGTTTCAAAAAAAAAAAGAAAAGAAATCTGACACACACACACACATATATGTATAATATAGCATGTTGGGTAATATCCACCCAAGCCCTGTAGTTTATTCAAAAAAGAGATTTCTTGTTTATATTGGTCAAAAGTCCATTTTTGTTAGGACTTGACTAACTCAACAGGAATATATATATATATATATATGTAACTATCAGAGAATATAAACATAATAAATAAATGATGTCTCTACTTTTCTTTGTCCTTTACACGTAAATTTATATGTACTTGATGTGATAGAAGAGAACCTGCAGAAGAAAGTATTGTTTGTATAATAATCCATTCAGTCATCAAAAGGGAAAAGGAAAGTAATTTGGAGTGAAAATTATCACAATCATTTATCTGCTGAATGAGAGAGTTATCCAGATGATCTCAAACTGGATAGGGCAAATAATATGGTTATTAGAGTGAATTGTAGTAAGGAGAAATGTACAATACAAACAATGCAAAAACGCATTGTACCAAACTCATCAACCTTTAAAAACTCCAAAGAAAATTTGCTTGTAATTGTTGTGATTTGTTATGAGTTCTCAAGACACTATATATAAAGAATCTAATGAACCTGACTGAGGCTGAGGAGACCCAAAATCAGTGGAGGAAGGAGTGCAAAAAATTGATGGTGAAAGAGCTCTCCATCGAATTTATAGCTGTTGATCAAGATACGGGTCTCTTGGAGATTTGGGAGATCCAACGATACCAGATACGGTCTCTGAAACGCCAGAAACGTAAGTCTTCAACCAAGAGGTGCTTCGTGTCAGCCATCCAGTTTGCGTCTGTTCATCCATTTCTAGAGTTCTTTTTCTATCTTCCTCCTGCAGAATTTCAAGCCATCTCTTGGACATGAATGTCCTCACAGCATCTGGTCCTTTGCTTACCACTTCCATTGGTGGAACTGTAAGAGGATTTTGCTCCACGTTTAGTTTCTTTAAATTCTCGAGATGGCCAAATGTGTCAGGTAGAGCGTGAATCTGGTTGTTGCTGAGGTCAAGTTCCCTAAGGCTGACTAAATCACCAAAGGTATGTGGAAGCTCAGTAAGGTCAGTAAAATTACTGCCTAGGTTGAGATACTCGAGTTTAGTCAGTTTCCCAATTGCCTGAGGAAGGCCATGAAGCTCATTGAAATGAGCATCCAGGTAACGCAAAGAACTCATACCACAAACAGAAGAGGGAAGCGAGCGTATCTTGTTTAACTGGACAGCAAGCTTCTCCAAATTCACCAGTTCAAGGCCAATATTTGTTGGCAAGTAGGTTAGACTGTTGAAACTCACGTCTAACTCCACTAGAGACCTAGCCATTTAAGACACGAAAATGAAAGTCTTACAATTTGTAATGTATACAGATGCATAATAAAACATTGCTGAATATATTTTAGGAAAATCATGTGAAATGCGGGTACTGGACAGTCGTGGAGAAATGCTAAAAAAGATGATGTTTCTTGAATTGATGAAATCTTGTACCTGCAATGGCATATTGTGTCAGGAAGGGCATGCAGCTTGTTCGCAGAGACATTCAGGAGTTTCAGCTTTTGTAATAAGCCAATTGAGTCGGGGAGTGACTCCAGAAGATTAGATGAGGCATTCAGCTCCTCAAGATTTTCTAATCCAGATATTGAATCGGGGATAATCTGAAGTTGTAGTAAATGTGATTAAAAGAAACAAATCATACAGATAAATATTTGTTTGTCTTGAATTTTCAACTAAGCAAACTCACATCCAAGTTCAATATTCATATAAGTGTGAAAGGGCAAAGGCTACCCATGACAAATGCAGTTGGGAAGAGTGATATACTAAAGCAAAAATAGCCTAACCACAAATTTTAGATGCAGTTTGTGAGGAGGAAACCCAGGAAGTGTCATGAATGAAGTGAAGAAATATAAAACACTCTTGAACCCCAAGAAGGGAATTACAAGAAATCTCACCAATTTGTAATAAAAGAAGAAACATTGAAAGCTTTAAAAAGACTTACATTTACATAAAAAGCGAGCATTAAATATGAGCAAATTCATAAAACTGAGGCACTGTTTTTTAATATCAAACAGGACTTAAATAATTCAAATAAGAATTAACCACATTTCAGTGCAACCTCCTGGCATCTGCATCTATCTTTTATTTCAATTTTTTATCATACAGTGTTGGAATTTCTCCCCCATTTCCAGGATTATATGAGCATCTTCCATCAAAGAAAGATGTTAAAAATCTCCAGTAGACTTCTTTTCTTGAGCATAATCTTTCTACCAAATACCCACCTTCTTACATACCAATGTCCATAGGATTCGATGCATATTGCCTTAACCACTTATAATCTTGTGCAGTTTCCTGAACTATCCAGTCACTCTAAACGCTTTATAATTAAAAGACTTACGAAAAATGGAAGAGAACTCTTGATCCTTGACATTCCAATGTAAACTTTCATAATAAGGCCCTTCTTACAACACCACTAAGAACTAAATGGTCACCATCCTTTAAATGATGGTAAAAGAAATTGAAAACCAACCGAGAAGTTCGATAAAATAGTCCCCATCCATGTAATCCATATCCCATAGAATGATGTCCTCAAAGGTTTGGCCACAATCTATTGAAATGCTAAGCAAACGTCTAAAAATTGATCCATACATGAACCTTAGGGGCATTATTAACATAAAATATAAATGCAAACAAACTCAGGGGCTAAGAACCAGAACTGAAACATAAGGCACATAAGTCGAAGGTAAGTGATAAAACATAGGCATGAATTATGATCTAAGACTTCCCCGAGAGTAATAATCATGAGTCATGTCGTGCGTCTCTAACAAAGATTCTAATCCCACAAAAGCTAAAAAAATCCCCTGTATTTATGTGAAACTAATAAACCCTTCTATCCTACTTGATTTCGTAAAGGAACAATTCATTTCAAACTACTAAAAATTCCTAAACGGTTGCTAGTATACGAAGGCATTGAATTTAAGCGTAAGCGAACCTGTAGTTGATTGCTGGAGATATCGAGCACAACCAATCCACGAATGTGTCCAAATTCTTCAGGCAAGAACCGCAAGCGCCGGCCAGTGAGAGTAATTCGATCCATTTCCTTCTCATTCGCATCCTGAAGAATCTTCGCAACCTCTTCGTTGACCTCTTCGCTTACTGGATCCAACTGTTCTTCCTCCGGCAGTCCTCTCTCAGCCGACTCATAAATCTTCACCAACCTCTCCTCCGCTTCCTTCAACATCCTCTCATAAGCCTCATGCATCTCATCCAATTGCACAATAGCTTTATACACCTGCTTCTCTTTATCCGCCGCCTGACGACACTCGTTCTCTTTCTCAGCAAGATGCGCCCTCCACTCAAGCAACTCAACATCCGCCGGCCTAGAAGAAAGCACGATTTCCTGAAGCTTGGCAGACAAATTAACTTCAATATCAACAAGCCTAGCCTTGGCAGTATCTACAGCCTCATGGTCAGGTCTCTCCCCAAGGGTTTTGAGCACGGATCGGGTCTGAGCAACATCAGATATAGCGGTGGTCATAGAAGCCAAAACCTTAGGGTCGGAAAGATGGGGCATGTCATGGACGATTCGGGAGGAGGATGAGGAAGGATCGAAACGACCGTGGCCGGAAGAGGGAGATGCAGGCTGTTCGATGTCGAATTCGGTGGGCGGCGGTCGAGGGCTGAGAGAGGGGATTCTAGCCATGACGTAGGAAAGGATGGGGAAGCTTTTGGGATTGGGATCCATGGCCATGGTGAATAATCGGAGAGCAAAAAATTGGATCGGAATAACAAAGAAGATGAAGAAGAAGAGAGTGGAGATTTGTGAAAGAGTGAGATATTAGACTGTGATCGGAGAAACGACGGGAATGGTTCCGTCACGGACCGTCTTGTTTTTATCCACGTCATCGAAGTTCGTTATAAGTTACAACCGTCACAGCGGGTAATGATAAATTTCCCGATTTCTTTACTTTTTGTTGACTATTTCTTTCATTGTTAACGCCGTCTCTTACCTGCGTTAACGGAAATATGCTCTCTCTAATTTCTCGATTTTTAAATTTATAAAATTGAAGCCATTGAGTTTTTTAAAAAAATATAACAAAATCGACCAAATATTTAAACAATTTTGAAAATAGAAAAAGCTTATAAACCCACTATGTAAAATAACAAAATTATCCCAATCAACACGCGATAAATCCCAATCATGCGAACGATACACGATCATGTAGATTTTGATACACGATCTCGAAAATACCATGTCCCAAGATGTGTTGGAATGAAAGAATTCTTCATTTAGTTATTGTATCTTGGGCCTTAGTGGCACCGAGATGGCTTAGAATGAAATAATTTACCTTTGCACATACATTCCCCCAAAATATCTATAGATGAAAGACTTCTGCCTCTAGTTATTCGATCTCAGATCTTGATTATACCAAAATAGCCCAAAATCAATAAATCGCAAAGAAGATATAAATCACAATGACAAATATGAAATTTATAGAGAGAAAATAATCCTGCGTCTGGGGCGTTTTTCTTATTTTGTTATACATACCATAAATATTTTAGAGTTTTGTTGCATTTATGTAAATTACTCTTTTTTAATTCCTTATAATTCTTTAGTTTACTTTCACATAAAATCTAAATTTATATCTAATACTTCAATAAATTGAAATCTCAATAGCTATATACCTATTTGATTTTATTGAAGTGTTTAAAAGGTAACAAATTAAAAAGCAATCTAGTGTATATAGCGTATCAAAAGTTTGAATAACTTTTAATTGGTTATCAATGTTGTTACTCATCCGAAACTAACAAATGTCACAATTATAGTTGTTTTAGTAATATAAAGAACTATGGATTAATAGATTACATCGATATCAATATATGGAGAATGATGTTCAAGTCAAACACTCAACAAACCATTTAACAGTAAAGAAAAACTCGTATAAGTTGGGAATGATTTTTTCTCGTCTTTAAGAAAATATTATCAAATAAAGAAGAAGAAGAAAAAAAAAAGAGGGGTTTCAATTGAACTTTTTGATGACAATAAATACAAATGAAAGATGAACTCAAAAAGTGCCCAATAAAAAGTGCATGAAGGAGAGAGCATGTTGGAAAAAGAGAAGAAATGAGGGTTGAAAAATGTGAAAGTGCTTTTAGGGCTCTATGTGTGGATTTCAAGTG
Organism: Cucumis hystrix; assembly: GCA_025688845.1. Lineage (NCBI taxonomy): Eukaryota > Viridiplantae > Streptophyta > Magnoliopsida > Cucurbitales > Cucurbitaceae > Cucumis > Cucumis hystrix. The sequence continues at coordinate 29,345,959 of CM046884.1, forward strand.
GTAAAGAATTAGTGGACAAGAAAGGGCAAAGGCAAAATGCATATAAATGCAATGAATATATATATATATATATATATATATATAAATATTATTTGTTTGATCATTTGTAACTGAAAAAACACTTCCAAACTTTAGAATAGTGCTTTTGTATTCACATGCTATTGCCTCCCCTCCACATATCAAATGATTCTCCCAACAAACACCAAACACCACCAACACTCTTCCATAGAATCTCTACTTCATTTCTCTCTCCCCCCCCTCAATAATGCTTCAATTCCAAAAGGAAAAGGGTAAAATAGTAATTGACACGTTCTCTCTTTTTGTTCAAGTTCAAGATTTAAATCAATGTCTAGAAACAATGCGTCCTTCGTAGGGGTCCAAGTGTCACGCCCTCGCCCAGCAACATATCCCGACCATTGCGTTGCGACACGCGAACGTGACTTGAGCAGCCCTAACGTCTTTGATCGAAACGTCGCACACAAGAGTCAATACGCTTTGCAGAGCAAGGTGTGACACCAAGGTAGCGCCCTTGAAATCAAATTGTATTTATCTTTGTGTTATTTACAATTTTAACCATGTAGTTTAGAAAAATGCGCTATATATAAAAACTTGTTGACCCTAAAAACATCTTTGTAATTATCTAGGAAAACCTTCGTGATGGGTTTCACTCTTGTTTATGTTTCGCATTTTCTTTGTTTGTTAATTTCATAACAAGGATAAAAGAGTAAACGGGTAAGTAATTGACCTCTCACTTTTCCCTTCGCCGTTCTACCAGTGAGAAGAACAATGATTCCTTCATGTAGTTGTTATCAATAACAACCATTGCTATTTGGGTTTCTCAATTCTTTCTTAAAACATAAGAAAGAAAGAAAACTAATAATACAAACAAGCTTATTTGATTTAGGATTCGTTGAACCTTAATTAAGGTTTATAGTAATGTCATAGAGAAAAAAATGAATAATTTATAAGGAAAAGGGAAAGAGTTTGGAAAAAGGAATCTAATGTCTCTATTGATACAATTAATGTTGAAATCAAATATGGAGGAATCCCATCTTCACTCACTTTACTCTTCAATTTGGCTTTTATATATGATCTCATTTATTCACATATATAATTATTATTGCAAGTTGGTTCTCTCAATTTTAGCTTCCAAATATTCTAAAGATGTTAGCATTAATTAATCTATATGTATTTAGATGGTCATACGTATCTTTCTCGATTTTATTTGTTATAAATGCGATGTTAATTCATCGATCTTTTTGTTTCTAGAAGAATAGTTTCACTTTTCTTTCTAATTATGTTGTCTTTCTTTTAAGTATACATTTTTTCATGCATTACTATAATATTATCTTTTTTGATATTTAGTTAGAGTTTTTATCAGTATAATTTAATATTAATCTTTTTATGAACAAAGAAATGTAATCTAAACAATAAAATTAAAAACATAAGAATGAACGTGAAAAGATTCGATCTAAAATATTAAAGTAAAAAAACCATAGACCAAAAAAAGTTCAAATGTTTGACAAATTATTAAAATTACACAAATTAAAATAGTTAATTCTCTCGATTAAGCGTTATCTCAAACTCCTTGATTTTTTTACTCGTAGGTTAGTCAAACAAAGGATAATTTAACTAGAGAGTTTCTAATGAAAACAACATCAAACCAAAAGTATAGTCTTGTTTTAAATTCATAACTTACAATAGAGAACGAATGCACTTTTAATATTAACGTTTTCTCTAAAATCCAGTAACTAAAATAATTTTCAAAAACTTTTAAAACTAAAATAAAACTAATTTCGCATTAAGAACTAATTTAGTCTTTCTAAAATGTCCGAGAACTAAAATTTAATAAAATTACTAAATCATCAACTTGGATATATAGAATTTAAATAAATTTTCAAACAACTTTGATTTCCAATAGAAAAAAATTAAAAATCTTTGATTTGTTTCTCTTTTTAGATCAACTCAACATAATTGCAATTAAATTAACGTAGAAACCACACAAAATTCTTCAATCATCTAATAAAATTGTTATTATTTTATGTTTAATAACTTTGCATTACTTTTATACTATATTATAATTATATTTCTCGATACCATTTACTACAAATACTCTAAATTTTCATTTGCTACAAATACTCTAAATTTTTAAGTTTGTTAATACTTAGAATTAAAATAAACAAACAATTACACAAGTTACGAAGTTCAAATCTCTACTCCAAGCATCTCTAAACCTTAAACATGATAATTTGTCTAAAAACAACTAGATATCTTAATATCTTAATCGTGTGACAGTTCAACTATAATTAACTAAAGTTTTCACTTAGATCCCTTCTTTTCACATTCCATTTCATTACTCATAATTCAATTAGTTATTAGTCATTAATCATCCACTAATAACAAATAATTCATTATAGAAACTCATAATCTTCCCTTCTAGAGACTTCCTCCATCCCAACATTACCAATAAACTTAGTGATTTGATTATTCAAAAATCCTCCTAAGACAAAGTACGAATCATTCTTAATCCACCTTTCCACGCTTACCTAAAGCCAATTCCGAGCTAATTTCCTTCTGACCCCTTTAGTATGCGTCCAAGTTTCATTCGGCATAACATAATTAATTACTTAATACTCAATACCCTATATATATATATATATATATATATTAATACGTTCTAACGTCATGATTGATCTCCAAAACCCAAAAAGGGCATTCCCGTAATTTCATCCAAAGGCAATTCCCCAACCACAGCACACATCGCCGCTTTCTATTTCTCCCCCAAAATTCATTACCCCATTTTACCCTCCGTCGTAATTTCCGATCATTTATTTGTTTATGTTATACACTCCAACCGCTCCCGGAATCGGAATCCCAAAGTCAGTCCTCCACGAGAAACACTGCAAATTCAAATTGGCCGTTAGAGAAATTAAAAATTAAAGTACAAAAGAAAAAGAGAAATGGAGAAGAACTCACACGTGTTAGATGGGAGGCACACGTATGAACGAGGCGCGATGAAGTTTTGAATACGTGTCGGACGAGAATGGGGGAGGCTGCGGCGGTGCAGATGATTCGTCCTCTAACGCCAGAGGGTAATCGCAACGCAACGCAAATCAAGGCATACATAGAGAAAGATTTAAACAAGAAAGTGGTAATTACAACACAAGTGAATGAATGAAGGACACGTTGCCGGGGGAGTAACGGCCACCGTGTGCGGCGGAACCGCCATAGAGATTTTGAGAATAATTCTAAGATTTGAGAGAATGAGAATGTGAGAATGTGAGAATGTTCACCTCTTGCAAAACTGCCAGCCGGATTAATCAATTTCTTTTGAAGAACACATGTAAATGAATTAATTCGAAAGTTTTTAGAAGCTATATTCAAACAATCAATTAATTAATCACAAGCCAAAACTGAATCTATTTTGTTCTGTTTTTTTTTTTTCGTCGTCATCATCTAATAACCTAGGGTTTGCACTTTTTTATATGCGGATTAGTCCTCGCCTTGAGTTTAGGGACTTTTTAAATCTCAGTTCCAGTGAGTGCAGTTGGGGCCGGAGTACAAAAACCTAGGGCTCCCATGGCAACAAGTTCTTCCGTGGCAATTCCTTGGTCCGACGAAGTATTTACTAGGAGGCGAAGGAATGCGACGGATGAATCTGTACGAAGGAGAAGAGATCTGCTCGCTGTTTCCGTATTGCGGTGAGCTCGGAAGTGAATCTGCGCCGTAGCAAGGAGAATTAGGAAGAGTAGAATCCACACTTGACGGAGGAGAAATTTGCTTGAGAGATTTCGGAGGCGAAAGAATGGCTCTGATTTTAAGAGGATGAGACAACGAGGAAGAAGCACGATCGTATTCCTCCACGATATTAGCCAAATCTTCATCGGATCTAACAGAAATCAAGGTTTCCAAATCACCTCCTGGCAATTGACACTTCAATGTAACGGAAGAACCACAGAATTCTCCAAGCTTCACCATTAATTCTACAAAATAAACGAAACGAAAACACACACATAAACACCTAGAAGAGAAAAAAAACCACAAAACGTACAAATTCCGTCAACAAAAACAACAAAACACATACCAGAAAACGAAACAGAGCGCTCGACAGCTAAAACTCTTGTAAGACCACCAACGTAACGGAGTTTACCATCGGTTTGACGAGGAAGAATCTTGCCACCATAACTACAAAGAAACTTCAAGGTTCCAGAACTTCCGTTACGCGCACCGGACCTCATATCTGACTGTGAGTAAGTTCAAGTAAAACCGAATTCCGTTGGTGCAAATCGAATCGTACACGAAAAGAAGTCTCCAGAAGAGAGCAAAGAGGAAGAAGAAGAAAAGATTGTAAGAGAAGAGATCGCTTCTTTTGCAAACCTAAGGCAGTGATTTTGTCGGGTATTTAAAGGGAGAATTAGTGGGACCGACACGCTCAAACGAAACTACTAAGACTCCCTCATACGACGTCGGATTGATGAAATTGGAATATTTCAAGGGCCGAACCATTGGCATACGAATATTCTTCCAAGAAGATGGAAAATTCGACTTCCACGTGGCGGGTATCCATTGGTCCACATAGGTAAGTAAACCCTCTTTTTAAGGCTTGAATGTTGAAATTAGGGTGAAGGTTCTTTCTCTTTTTTTTCTTCTTAATTTCGTTCAGAATTGAGCAGCGGAAAGATTAAATTATGCTAATAATATTATTTAGTTGAGATTTGGTTTATAATCGCAAAGTCGTGACAAAATATTTGCTTTTATTTAAAATATAATTAGATGCTTTAAAGCGAAATGTCGATTTTACCCTCGGGCTTCATGGGAAAAGTAAACCCAATATGAAAGGAATTATGTAATTTTACGACTTGATTTCAAAATGGAAACATGGCAACATGGTGAGGGGCCTACTAATTGGGAATACAAATACTTTAAATAATTTATATTATTTTTCCTCTTTCTCTCTCTCTTTTTTTTTAGGGAAATAATTGCGACTTTTATTCGTTGATTTAATTAAATTTAGTGTTTAATCTTTTGCCAAAAAGAAAAAAATTATGATCAAATTTGTGGAGTTGTTGGTCGATGATTATTGATTAAGGAACATCATAATAGGAATGGGTTATTTTTCTGTTCACAATTGTTGATGCATAAATAAATAATAATGATTTTTAATTTTAAAATAAAATAACTTGTGTCGTTTGTTTAGTCACATCATAGAGTTACTCGTACGTCCAGTGATGTATATTATATTTCAAAGGGCTTGTGAAAACAGTTATTCGCAACAAAAGTTTTACAGACATATCAACTTAGTTAATATATTTCAATGCACATAACAGTTAGTCATCTTTATCCTTATGTACATCGTTAAAAAAAACTTTACATCGTGAGAAAAAAAAAAACAATCAAACCATTTATTTTCCTAAAACGTAAAATAATTCAACTTCAAAATAAGACTTGAACGAGAACATTTGAATTGTGTCAGTGTTAGTCCTTGAAAGGCCACTCATGATACAACTCAGTCTCTGTACCGTAACTAATAATAACATTAAACTAACCATAGCATATTAAAAATAGACAATCGATTCGTTCGATTGTTAATTTTTCCTCAAATCCAAACCTTTCATATATATATATATATATTGATTATATATGAGGGGAATTTATTCAAAATTGGAAAATATGGAAAGTAGAAAATTAGTGTAACTAAGTTTGTTTAAAAGCAGAGATGAGTAATGTAATTAAAGCCGCTTTTGTTGAGTTGATATGTTTAATTAATTAACTAGGAAACAAATTAAATTTAATTAAAAAATAAAAAGCAGTTAGTTCAAACACGTGGCAACCATGTAGCGGTGCTGCGTTGTCAAAGAGTGATTTTGACTCTCTCCCAATTTCTCTCTCTCTTTTTCCTCTCTATATATTATTGTATTTATAGTTGAAATTAAATAATTAATGAAACTATGAGAAATGGAGTATTTGAGGAACTAAATTATATAAATTATGGGAACGTGTGAGAATCAATCTCGAACTATAAAGATTCCGATTCCACTTACCTTCATAGTTAGACTCGAATTGTAATACAAAATTCATTTTACATCGTTTACGTTTACCAACGTTATTTTAATTTTCAGTACTCCATTCCTTTCAATAATCTTTCCGTGACTGAATTAATAATAATTAATTTTCAATTATATACTTTATTTTAGTATCGAAAAACGAATATGAAGACACGGAACCAAATTTTAAAATTGATGAACGTCAGTTAAATAGTTAAATTAGCATCTATAAATGTAAAAAAATCATTATAAAATATCAATTTGATTAAGTTCATTAATATATTTTGAAACATATGAGAAAATGTATTTGAACTATTTTAAATTATTCTAAAGTATATTGGAATAATAAGATAAACCAAGAGTTTGATTGGGTTTTCCTCTTATATTTAAAGCTTAGTATTTTTCTTTCAGCCACAAATTCTCTCTCTCTATATATATTCCTTTAACATTCTTTATACATTTTTATATAAGAAAACCTTACCTCATCTTTCCAAAGCCACTAATCAAGACCAATATATATAAGTATTTGTATTAACATATCATGTTTGTAATGAGTAATATATATTATATAAAATTTACCTACTTTATAGAGAATATTACTATTCAAATTTTAGTTATATTTATGTTAATTAATTGGCACATGAATTATATGAAAAAAAGTTTTAGCTTCACCTACTATTATTTTTTTTTACTACAACAACTATGAAAATTGAGAATAAAAAGTTTAATTGTTAAAAAATAAAAATAGAAAGTTTAATTTTTAAAAAATAAGGTTAAGCGTCGAAGCTAACTACAACCCATATATGTATTGACGTTTAATTAGAAAGACGGTTGTTAAAAATATTTATGAAAATTATAAGGATTCGTTACAAACATATTAATTAAATTCAAAGTATTAACAAATACGTATGTATTATAATAATGATTTATTTTTAAAAATGAAAATTGCTATATATAGAAAAAATATCGAAACTATGTTTTAAAGAAACTAAAAAGAATTCGATGAATTTTACTCTATTTTGTAAATATTTTCAATATCTTGCTATTTTTGAAAATGTTCCTGCAAAAAATTATCATAAATTTTGATATATGCGCAATTTTTTTTAAAAAAAATGTTACTTTACTATTGATTATCGTCACTAAAATTGTGCTACACATTATAAACACCGAAAAAGTTATTGAAAATATTTAAAAAACGTAACAAACTTCATTTGAAAAATTATAAAAATAAGATATATTTATAAATAATTTAGTTGATTTATATATAAGTAAAAATAATCCAAATAAATGGTCCGTAATGTATAATTAAAAGAAAAGAAAAAAGGAAAAGAGCAAAATGCGTTTAAGCAAAGACCAAACCCCCGCGTGTTTGGCCCTTCTCCTCTTTTAATTTCAAAACAATAATACTTAAAATTAATTAAATCTAAACAAATAAATCCCTCCTAAGTCCTAATTCAATGAATTAAATTAAACTAAATCATAGGATATACCAGAATTACGTTAAGAACAAACCTTAACGCAAAGAAATTACCATATGATAGTTTTAGAATAATGACAAAGAAAATCATAAGGAGACGTATAAAAAAAAAATCAATTGGGTTGAGTTTGATAGTCCACGTGGATTTCACTATTTAAAAAAAGAAAACATTATCTACAGTTTTATAAAATTTGGGAAAATCCTTAGCAGTTAGGAAGAGAGCAACCGCCAGAAGTAGTCGAGTCGAGATCTGATTCGACGTGGACAAAGACTACGACACGTGGAGGGGAAGGGAGTTAAAGAAGGGGACACGTGGAAGTAGTTGATGGAGTGATGTGGCGAGATAGTTAATTGGGGGAAGTGCATATGTTGATGTGAAATGCATGCAGCCATCACATCTAACACCGCGGTGTTGGTAATCTTACCATTATGTCCTTTTCCATTTTCCACCAAATGTATTATATTGTAAAAATCATTCGTTATTATAAGCTATAACATTGCCTTGTGGATTACATCTGTATTCCTTGGTTTGATTTTGATGGGAAAAAAAGGGGGAAAAGGGTATGGAAATAAAATTGGTGGTGTGAGTGATATTAGGTTGGTACGTAGTCGGCAGCAAGAAATTAAAAAGGAAATAGAGAAAAGATAATATTATTTTCTACTTTATTATTATTATTATTAAAAATTAGAAAATAGGAAGAAGAAGAGAATAAGGGAGAGAAGTTGGTGTGAAGGTTGGTTTTAGGGCGGTTGCTATTAGGCCCACAATAAAACGTCAAATCGGACGCGCCAATTCCAATGCTACCCTTCAAACTGATCTCTTTGGCCGAGACTATCGTTAGGAGTTAGGACCGTATCCTGAAAGAAACACTGCGGTGGTAGAAACCTAAGTCCATGGTTCTCTTTCTCACTAGAAGAAGACCACTTTAAGGTGGTGGTGCATAAAAACGTGTTGCTAAAGGTAAAACGTGTTAGTTTCAGAGATATATTTATCGTGCATTGCTATAGAATAACTTTTACTTACGTGTACGCGTTGTATATGTTGTTATGTTGCTATTAGTGATGTTGCAATAACATAGGTAAGTGTTTGTAAAAGTATGTTATTAATTAAAAATGATAATATTTAGTTTGATGTATAAAGATAGTTATGGTGTCGGAAAAAAAATAACATTATATGGGTATTGACTAAATTCGAAGAAGGCTAATTAACCGTGTTTGGATAAGTAGTAGTTTTTTTAATTAAAATGTTGCAACATCTAGAAGTGAATAGAAGAAGAATAAATATGATAAATAAGAGGGAAAATTCATCTTATTATTATTATTTTAATTATGTATTAAAGTGTCTTTTCCACGTGTATAACTAATTAAGCAACATGTGAGATAATCGATTCCAAATAAGTCATATACGTCCTACCATAAACTTTAGCTGAGATTGAAGTGACAACAAATACCGATGACATCACTCTATTGGAAAACGTCATATGTAGATGTGCGATTTACTTTATTCTTCGGGTTGATTTATTTAGTCAAAATTTAGAATGTGAATAAAATGTGTGGGGCTCACCCTAATTTTAGAAATTTCACTATGGTTCTTGATTCTCTCTAAAGTATTTATGTTTTAGTCTCGTTTTCCTTCTCTATTAAGTGAGACGACATGCCTTTTTTTTTTTTTACAATATCAACGTAACATTCGTTCTTTCTCTCTATTTTAACATCTTTTGTTGTCAAACTGAACTTATTTTAGTAATAACTGACATGATCTTCCTTCTAGAGATCAGAAAGTTTGATTCCCGTTTTCCTACTCCAACAATTGCATTAAAGAAAACACCTCTTAATTAATTTTTTTGGTATTTTTTAAATATAATTCTCGAGTTATAGGCCTAATTGAGTATAAATATAAAAGTAAATCTCTAATAGTTTTCTACTTTCTTTAAAATCCTAAAGGTATTATATAAGTGTAAATTCACCTCATATGACAACCCCAATATACTTTGGTACATTATATTTATTTTGTTGTGACAACACGTTACTTTATTAATTATACTTAATTACTTAAATCAATCTTAATTATATTCCATTGTAATAATTTTGATTTTATTCTCTGATTGTAACTTTTAAGTTGATGGTGATATCATAATTACCTTTTACTATATAACTTCTTTATAATTCTATATATTATATTATATGTGAGAGAGATTGTAAGAAATATTCCAATTATTGACTCTCTATATATTATTAAATCTTTTTTATTTTTTTATTTTATTTCAGCCATGTTTATGCAACAATAATTTGTTTTTATTGGAAAAAATATGTTTAGTTTAATAATTATATGTATAAGAAATTCTTTTTTTTAGTTTATAGAAATTTTATTTTTCTAATAAAAAGATTATAATTAGACGAATTATTAACCATATTTAATTTGTTTTTAGAAGGTCGTATAAATGACGTTTAAGCAAAAGAAAAAGAATGATAAAATATAACACAAAAATTAATAAAAGAGTAAAAAGTCCACGTCTAGTTGCCATTTTAAAAATTGTTTTTCTATTTCTAAAAAATGAAAGCTATACATTGCTATTATTGATAGCAACTATCAGAAATAGTGTCTTATGTATGATGGTAACTAAATGATAGATTCAATATTAAAAAAAAAAACTAATTGAATGGTTAATGAACATATGCTATTTATGTAAATATATTATCCTTGTGTCATCTTTTACTTTATTTTCTAAATTGTACTATTTGGTATATTTTTTCTTGTTTTTAAAAAATAAAAAAGAAATAAAAAACAATAAAATATTAATATTGAAAATTTCGCGTTAAAAACTTTCTATGAATTAAACGTTACTCTTCTAATTACCAATTAATTTGTATACTATTTTATAGTTAGCACCAAAATATTTATGTTTTGAAAATGAAAGTGAAATAAGGAAATAATTGTTTTTCTTTATTAATAAACTTTTTTTAGGAAAATTGTCAAAAACAGAACATTTTACAAAATATTCACTTCATAGAAAAATCAAGTTTAAATTAAGTGGCTTTGTTTTATAGAGTGTAAATATTTTTCTATTTTTAAAAAAATCATTTTTTAAAAAACAAACCAATTAGAAGAATAACAGTCAAATTCCGTGCATGTTAGAGTTGAACGTTGAAAGAAAAATGCATAACTTTTGAATTTGAGAATATAATAGACAAATTACCAAAAAAGAAAAAACAAAGAAATCAAGGAAATGGATATAAGTTTTGAAATTGAGAATGGACAAATCATTGTCAAATTTAGTGTGTAAGACTTTTTCATTTGTTTTATTAAATGAAATTTTAGGTATGAAAATAAATGGAAAGAACCAATAAATGGGAGAAGTTGAAGTAGAAGAACTTTGACCCAATAAATGTTTGAATGTTGACCCAATATTTTGCCAACTTTATGACCATCACACATTATACAAATTCTAATCTATGGTCTCTTTTACTATTCACACAATTCTTTTCTTTAAACTCAAAGGTTCGATTTTATGTATCTTGATATATGTATTATATCATATGTTCACGTTTCTACTAGTGAATTTAGTATAGGTCCAGAGACTCAAGCCTCCTATCAACTTTATCGTTTTAATTATATAATATGTATCAGTAAAACTATTTAATGTTTAATATTGGTAGATAGCTTAGTGGTAACTGTGCTTGTGTAGTTTTTTTTTTCAATAAAGATTCTGGATCTGCCACTATTCATTTCTTTTTTCTAGAGACGGTAAGAGTATTCAACTATACATAAGCAAAACTTTCCTCACAACACGAGACTTTTTCTTCTTAAAACAAGTGAAGAAATGAACATCCCGACCATCAACCCCTCCACATTGTTGCCATATTTGAGGAGACTCTTTCATATAAATGTCTATGGTAACATAATTGGTGGTATGAAACCCCAACTATTTTGTGATAGAGATAAAAACTTAATAATTCTTCATCCGTCGGACAAAAGGTGTAGCCCATCGGAAGCATACTAGAGAGATTCGAATAAGTAGTGAGCATTCAACCAACATTTCAAGATTATGTTTCGATGGTTAAAAAGAGACGAATTTTATATATAACATACGCATACATATCTTTTATATCATAAAGAAAGAAATAATATACCTTCATCCACTTGAAAAAGAAGATGGTGATGTAGTTTTACAAATAGTCGAGTTGAAGGAGTCTGTTTTGGCTTTGAGTTTATCAGACAAAAATTGAAGAATTAATTTCTACGAGTGAATATAAAGTTATTGTTTTTAGTATTAATAATTACTCTAGTTAATTATTTTTAGTTCACATTTTTAACTCATATTTTTTAAAATGATAATACATAAAAGTTTCATATTTTAATATTTGTTTTAATTTTTTTTTAAATTGTTACTAATATTATATTTTTAAATCTCAATTATAAAAATATTTAACCCTTTCATCTCCTGCGTTTTTTCTCTTTCCTCTCATCACATCTCTCCATTATCACATTTCCTATCAAAATGCTTCGTCAAGCGATCTTCTTCTCCCTCTTCCTTGTCTTCTCCAAATCTCTTCTCCAAACTTCCACAACTGTTCCATCTCGGGTTTCTCTTCTTCCCCACTCGTAAATTAATATTTCTACTTGATTTTTGTTTCTTTCATTTTTGCTATATGTTTTTATGGTTTGAGATGAATTAATTAAACTTCTTCACATTTCTTTTGGATGGATAATTTTGAAATGTTGAATGTTTTTGGCTTTTCCTTTAAGAAGTTGTAGAGGTTGCTAGCTAGTTCAAGTGGCAGAGGTTTTGTAAGGGGCAGATGATTAAAACATTGTGCCTTTGAGTCAGTTAGATCATTTGCCAAAACTGAAGAGGAATATTTTATCTGTAATTAGGTTTTTAGGATTAGGCTGATATGTTTATGAATTGTTGCTCATTACATATTTTCAGTCTATCATCAGCTTTATAGATATTTGTAGGTTTTCTTCTCAACTTGGAAGAAAACATTCTTCTGCTTTCATTTGGTCATTTCTCAATTGTTATTTATGCAATGTTTTGGAACTCTTTTAGATCATTTTGAGAGTCCCAAGGGTTCTTATGCACTTTTATGATGATTTTGAATGTCAAAGTAGTTTTGTTGCTTTCTTGGCATCCAAATATAGGATGTGAGTTATAACTCTTCTTTTACTGATTTCTTTGTTTTAGTATAGTTATTAAGTCCCCTTTCGCACCCCATCATTGAGAACGCTTTAAGTTCTTGAGTTGTATATCTGTCGTTACTCTGTTTTACTAGAGTTTACATTTTGTTAGTTTATGCAGATGGGTTACTTCCATATGTATTTTGGTACATCACATATATATTTGTCTTCCATTATTCTATTAGCATTGTTTATGTTGGTTGTTTGTTATCATTCTCTTATAGTATAAGCTTTCATACCATATATTTTTGGTGCAACGTTTGCATTTTCAATTGAAATATCTATAAGTTGTTAATAAATTTACTACGTATTATTTTCTTTATTTCTATAGAATCATCCCTGATCTTTTTATTACCCGAGTACATTATGTTTTTTACTGATATTCTGTTGTTTTGTTCTACATTTTTTCATGTAGGAGTCATTTTTGCTTACTACGGAACCACATTTGGATCGTGATCAACTCTTCTAATTTAGTCTGTTACACTTATATATGTTTGGATCTACTTAACAAGGATTATCTCGAGAACAAAAGATGAACTTAAGAACAGTTAAAAAACAATCAAATATGAAAATATATGAAGCATATTTTAGGATAGCATAAGAATAAGTAATGAAGTAATAAATTCCGGTGTGTGTATGATTTTTTTCTTTTGTTTTTTTTGTTTTATTAAATGAAATTTAGGTATGAAAATAAATAGAAAGAACCAATAAATGGGAGAAGTTGAAGTAGAAAGAACTTTGGCCCAACAATCTTTGACTGTTTTGACCATCACATACTATGCAAATTCTAATCTATATTCTCAAATGTTTATAATATGTTCGTTTCTTTTTTGTAAAGACGTTAAGGGTATTCAACTATATATAGAGAGACATAAATTTGTATTGTTTACTTTGATTTACTAATTCTATATAGTTTAAATAACCATCGTATTTTATTACAGTAAGTGAATAAATAAATAAAAATATATAGAGAAAAAATTTATTCAAAAACAACAATTTTATTTACTAAAAAGAATGATTTACACAATAACATCATTTACCTATGTCATCTCTAAACTAAATCTATATTCACATTTTTCACTTAAACTAAGAAATACAAATGGAGAAAGATGTAATATGTGCTCCAAGTTGGAATGATATCAATGCCGCAAATCATTGTACCTGCAGATTTATGAATTTGTGAAAATGATGATAAAAAAAAATTACGAGTTGAAATGTTTATGGATAGCAAATTAAACTCACGTACATATACGAAGGTGTCACGTCGTTTCATTGTTGCTCAAGTGACCTCTCGAGCTCCCTTGCAAATAATAATGCATCTTCATCCTCACTTAAATAATTTTGTTCTGGTGTCTTCATTTCCATTGTTGGACTATAATTAAGAAAGAACAAAGTCTTTCATTAGGAGCATTATTGATTAAAAAAAACACATTTTTGATCAATAGTATAAAAGACCATTATAAAATTTCATATATCTACAAAATTAAAAACTTTTAAAAAGCAATTGTAGTAACAGAAAAAATGAATAGAAACTATTTGATCAATCATATATAAAAATAAAAATGTTTTAATTTATACTTACCATATTTCACCAATTTCACCAAGTCTGTTATCTTTCAACCATGGTTCCATTTGCATTGTTGGGCTGTAAGAAAAATTAAAATATTTTTTAAGAGCATTAGGAACGAATAAAACTCTAAATTTCTTAAACCAAATTGTTTTACGTACCATTTTCCCACATTATCATGATATTGTTTGCTCTTCAATCCCGTTTCACTTGAATAGTTTGTCATGAAAGGTTGAAGACGGCTCTCCGGAAGAAGTTGAGGTGGTTCTTCCAAATTGTATCCATTCAGAAGTTGTTCAGCAAATCGTCCGGTATCGATGAAACATTCGTTTTCAAACCTATCAATGCAAACTTGTTCTTCCACACTTCTGAGTTTAGTATTCGGATGATCGACGTGTAGTTCCAGTTGGGTTGTTGTCGCTGTCGCAGTGTTTGGCCAATCAAGACAAGATGGTGTTTGTTTTGTTGCAGAGAATGCTCTTTTGTCTTGTTTCAATATCTTCTTTCGAAGTATACACAGTACAAAAGAGTCATGTACAACTCCTTCAGGTACAAGATCAGGGTGAAGAGTGTACTCATACATGATCCATGAGTAATTATTATTATGATCACCATCCTTCTCCATTTTAGGATCTTCGTAATGAAACCGTTTAAGACCACCAACCAAAGTATTATTGTGAGAAAACACTTTGGTTGCTTTGCTTTCACCACTCCATGTGGCTCCATTGGGACCAACTTTCCTCACAACGCGAGACTTTTTCTTCTTAAGACAAGTGAAGAAATGAACATCCTGACCATCAACCCCTCCACATTGTTGCCATATTTGAAGAGGCTCTTTTGTATAAATGTCTACGACCGGTAACATAATTGGTGGTACGAAACCTCCAACTATTTTGTGATAAAGATAATAACATAATAATTCTTCGTCTGTCGGACAAAAGGTATAGCCCATGGGAAGCATACTTGTATTCATCCTTCATTAACAAAAAGAAAAAACGATTTAAAACAGAACTTTATACTAAAAAGGCACAATTTCTAATATATCTAAAATGCAACAATCTTTTCAATTTTTAGCCTAAAAGCGAAAAGGTAAGGTCATGGAGATTCGAACTCTGCTTGTAAGGTATAAGAAGTGAGCGTTTACCAAAATTTCAAGAACGCAAAAAGATTCACAAGTTGTATATATAAGATACGAATAACTAAAAAAAACGAAAAATAGTATCGTAAGGAAGGATTCGAACGCTGGTGGTTAGGTTTCAAAGATGAGTCTTCAACCAGCAATACAATATCAGGTTTCACGTCACAGAAAGTGTATAGAACAAAGAAATACGTATCTTCTATATCGATACAATTAAAAACGAAAAAGTCCGCGGTATCGAAGAATCGAACTACGGTCTCAGGGTTTCGAAGGTGCGGGTGTAACCAACATTTCAACAACACGATCCAACGAAAGAGACAGTCACAAATAGTATATCTAACATACGAAAGAAAGAAATAGTACCTTGGTCGCCCTGAAGTAGAAGAAGACGATGGTGGTGATGGTGTTCTTCAGCGGAGGAAATGGGGAAGTCCAAGAAGAATGGAGAAACAGACAGTTGAGTTGAGGGGAGAAGCTAACATATATAGTCCTCTTACGTTATTAAGAACTAACAATTCTTAGTTATGACTTCTTAATTAATTAAGTATTGACTTTTTTTATTACTAAGCCGATAAAAAATGGTTTGTTGGGTTTTAAATTAAAAGAAAAATGTTAATAATATTATATTTTCAATTTTCAATTTTAAATATTTTTTTTTTCATAGGTTAAATTAGCGATTGGATTGGGTCATATTTTTAGGTTGGTTGAGTTGGCAACACAAATAACCAAAATTAATTTTTCAACCTATAAAAATATGGTTGAGTTGGGTTGTCGGTTCGTATTATTATTATTTTTTCTTTCATTTCCAATCCGACGATCCTTTAGTTTTATGAACACCTTTCTAAACAACCGTTTACCTTTTACTCCATCGTTTAACTTTTTCTATATTTATTTCTTACACGATCCGCTAAATTTTCATACGACCGTTTAACTTCTTATACCATCGTTCAACAAAATACTCTTACGATATTAATAACTAATTCTAGTTAATTATTTTAGTTCATATTTTTAACTCTAGTTAATAATTTTTAACTCGTATTTTTTTTAAAAAATGGTAATACATGAAGTTTCATATTTTATTAGTTTTAAAATTAAATAAAAAAATGGTTACTAATATTATATTTTAATTCTCAATTATAAAAATATTTTTCTCTCTTTCCTCTCTCTCTTCACATCTCCAGCGTTTTTCCCTCCTTCCTCTCTTCACATCTCTCTGGAATCAGCTTTTCCTCTTTCCACTATCACAATTCCTATCAAAATGCTTCCTCAAGCCTCTTTCTCGTCTTCTCCAAAATTCCAGAAACTGTTCCATCTTGGGTTTCTCTTCATTCCGCACTCGTAAATTAATATTTCTCTTCTTCAAATTGAACTTCTCCCGACCATCAACCCCTCAACTCCAATGTCTATGACTGGTAATAATTATTCATCCGTCGAAAATCTACCGAGGTGGAATAGTATAAGCAGTGAGCATTCAAACAACATTTCAATATTACATTTCGATAGTAAAAAAGAGTCACAAAATATAAATATAACATACGAATACATATCTTTTATATCACAAGGAAAGAAATAATATACTTCTTCAACTTGAAGAAGATGATGGTGATGGTGTTTTACAAATAGACGAGTTGACAGGAGTTTGTTTTGGCTTTGGGTTTATCGTATAAAAATTGAAGAATTAATTTCTACGTGCTAAGAAGTGAATATATATATATATATATATATATATGTATATAAAACACAATTTACAATGAACTTTATTGATTTTTAGCCTAAAAATCTTGTAACAAAAAAAAAAGGTAAAAGTACGCCCACTACGAAAATTCAAACTCTGGTGTTGAGGGCTCAAAGTCAATTCTTGTTGTTTGTATTTGTTTTTTCAAAAACATTTGAAAATCAAATAAATAATTTGACCTCCTATTTATTGGAACAAAAAAAGCCCGACCAGGTACTGACCAGGCCAGCCCGTGGAACTGAAAATAAAAAGAAGCCTTTAACCAACCTTTCAAGATGACGTTTCGACGTTCAAGAAGAGTCACGGAATGTATATATAACATATAAATACATATCTTTTACATCGCAAAGAAAGAGATAACATACCTTCGTCGACTTGTAGAAGAAGATATGTGAGATTTAATCTTTTATGTGCTAAGAAGTTAATATATATATAGTCCATCCTATATACAATAAAGTCATTTACATATGTATCTCTAAAAGAAATGGTTGTTTACACACTTTTCACTTAAACTAAAAAACTAAAAAATACAAAGGGAGAAAGATCTAATATGTGCTCCAAGTTGGAATGATATCAATGTTGCAAACCATTGTACCTCCAAAATTATGAATCTGGAAAAATGATGCTAAAAAGAATTACGAATTGAAATGTTTATGGATAGCCAATCAAACTCACGTACATAAACGGAGGTGTCATGTCGTTTCATTGTTGTTCAAGTGACATCTCGAGCTCCCTTGCAAATAATAATGCATCTTCATCCCCAGTTAAATAATTTTGTTCGGGTGCTTCATTTTCCATTGTTGGACTATAAGAAAGAGCAAAGTCTTTCGTTAGGAGCATTGTTAAAAAACATTTGATCAATACTATAAAAGAATTAGAACTTTAAAAGATAATTAGAATAAAAGAATAAATGAAGAAACTATTTGATCGATAATATATAAAAATAAAAATATGTTTTAATTTATACGAACCATATTTCATGAAGTGTGTTCTTTCAACCACGGTTGCATTAGCATTGTTGGGATGCAAGACAAATTAAAATATTTTTTAAGAGCATTGTGAACGAATAAAATTCTTAAATTTCTTAAACCAAATTGTTTTACGTACCATTCACTAATAAGTCCCACATTATCATGAAATTGTTGGTTCTTCAATTCCGTTTCACCTTAATAGTTTGTCAAAGGTTGAAGACCGCTCTCCGGAAGAAGTTGAGGTGGTTCTTCCAAATTGTACCCATTCAAAAGTTGTTCAGCAAATCGCGTCGTATTGATGAAACATTCGTTTTCAACTCTATCAAGGCAAATTTGTTCTCCCACCCTTATGGGTTTAGGATTCGAATCATTGCCATGTACTTCCAATTGCGTTGTTGTCGCCATTGTCGTTTTTTGCCAATCAAGACAAAATGATGTTTGTGTTGCACGTAATGCTCTTTTGTCTTGTTTCAAGATTTCTGTCACATTGATTGTCGTTTTTTGCCAATCTAGACAAAATGATGTTTGTATTAAACATTTGAAAATCAAATAAATAGTTTGAGCTATGATTCATTGGAACAAAAAAAAAAAAGCCCGGCTACCAGGCCAGGCCGTGGAACTAAAAATAAAAAGAAGCCTTCAATCAACATTTCAAGATAACGTTTCAACATTTAAAAAGAGTCCTAGAATGTATATATAACATATAAATACATATCTTTTACGTCGCAAAGAAAGAGATAACATACCTTCGTCGACTTGAAGAAGAAGATGGTGGTGACTGTGTTTTTCGGTGGAAGTCGGAGGATATGGCAAAGTTGAAGAAGAATGGAGAAATAGACAGTTAGTTTGCTTTCGCTTTGGGGTTACGAGGGAGACATATGAGATTTAATCTTTTATGTGCTAAGAAGTTAATATATATATAGTCCATTATAGGCTATTAAGAACTAACTCTAGTTAATTATTCCTTTTTACCACTAAGCCAACTATAGTTAATTATGACCTCTTAGTTAAGTATTGACCTTTTTACCACTGAGTTAACCAAAGATAGCTTATTCGATTTTTTTTTTTAAAAGGTTAATAATATTATATTTTAATTTTTAATTTTAAATATATTTTTTTCCATAGGTTAAATTAGGGGTTGGGTTGGTTGAGCTGGTAATCCGAATAACCCAAATTAATTTTTCAAATAGTAAAATATGGTTGAGTTGGATTGTTGAGTTGTATTATTTTTGAGAAATTGTAATAGAGGACCATTTTAGAAATAATAATTAAGGATATAACAACATTTTAAAAAAATTTGCAAATATAGCAAAACTATCCTTGATAGACTTGTATCGCTGATATAGACTCGTATTGTATATGATTGATAGACCATTATTTGCAATTTTTTTAAAATGTTACTATATACTTAATTAATTTTGAATCTAATTGCTAAATTTGCAACTATTCCATTTTTTTTTTCTTTCATTTCAAACGATTATTTATTTCTTACACGATTGGCTAACTTTCCATACGACCGTTTAACTTCTTACAGCATCGTTCAACAAAATACCATCGTTCAACTTCTTACCTACAATCTAAGATGCTATTATTATTCATTCTCATGTTTCTTCAAGTGGTAAATTCAGCTCAAAATCTCTACTTCTTTCCCTAGTAATGCAAAATGGACAATGTCTTGCACAAAATTGAAAACTAGACTCAAGAATATACCACAGAGTATCAACAGATTTCTCCATCGCACATAACCTCTCTACTCTACCCAAAACTTCAGACTTCAGTCTTAAATGTCTTTCACTCTGCTACACAAACTCCAGCCAGTGATCTCAGTGAGACCGTAATTCCTGAACATAGCGACCCAATTGCTGGGCTCCAATAAACAAGGCATCTGCAACGATGAAGACTGCAATCTGTGCCAAGAAAATTAAACATGAAGTTGAAGGAGAGAAGTTTAAGATGGAATAAAACCAGTTAACTGATACATCTTGATGTAATATTACCAAACGAGCAGAGTAAACCAAGCGATAACCCCAACCCTCTTTTGCACCAGCTATCCTTTGTTGATCTGTCCAACTGAAAGTCATAGGGGAAATGAGTTAGAGAATACGGGGGTACACAGTTTCAAAGGATAGTAGATTTATTTGAAATGTCTCTTTTGTTCTTTGAAATAATTATTATCACTAACAAAGAACTTCGTAGTATTTCTGCCGGAGATATAGCTCTTGAATCATACAGAAAACACTAATTAAGGATATATAATTGAGTAACTCATTCTAATCAAAAGTACATTCATGAAAACTGAAAAGAGAAGTTTGGTCATTCTCAAGTACTCAAAGGTCACACTGAACCCTATTTCCATTCATTGTCTTAGATTATGCAAAATGCGTTTATCCGAAATATGTTGACTATTTCTGCCAATTGAGCAAAGAAGTGAGTACAGAACTAGTTTGCTTGCAAATGAGTGATTTACAACCTGGAGTTGGAGTGCCATAGGCATAGGCATACAGAATGAAGATAAAGAGAATAAGATCAGCTCTTACCCAAGGAATTCTGAAAGCCCACCAATCCCAGCGAATTTCAATGGTTGAGGACCTTCTCTGACAAGATCCTGTTCCAAGTAAAATAATATAACCAAATTTTACTTTTACAGATTGGATTAACAGCAAGGAAACCATAGACACCAGCAAGCATAAACAGAGAGGATGCACAAAGTTTGGAGTAAAAATATTGATACCTCTTCTTCAGCAGCATCTAGACCGCCTTGAACCCAGAAAAGGTTTCTATAACCAGCATTGTAGAGGATTTCACATGCAGCCAGGGACCTTCCAAAAATGTTTGTTCAGATGAAAGAAGCCCGGCCAAGATTATAAAATCCTTACAATTGGAACTTTTGAAGTAATTAACAATATCATTGGTTTGATTCTTTTAGTGAAAATCTGATACAAAGAAAAAAGGAGTAATATCACACTAAAGTAAATTTTCTTTTTCACGATAATATTAGTCAGCGTTGGATGTGGGATATCCTTGAAGATTATTTAGTCCAATGATTTCATATATATTGTTGGTGGGATTGGTACACTTTATTCCAACTATAATTAACTGAGCTATTTTTCCTTCACAGGTTACATGGAAGTCAGAAGATCATGATTAAGAGTCACAGAAAATCACAATTCACTATAGCCCAAGTTGGGATCTCAGTTTACAACTCAGTGTCGATTATTTAAAACGTTTCATCTTAGCCCATCAAAATTAGGAGATTACCTCAACCCCTTTTGGCATGCAAGAATAAGGTCGGCATCTTTTGGAAACTTCTCTCGAACGTCGGATAAGAATCGGCTGTTGAAGTGTAGGGAGTGAAAAAAGTAAATATTGATAGCACAAATTACAGAAACTAGAAGAATTGCTATGGCCTGCGTTATACCTATTGTAGGATACTGTAGGCACACCACTCCACCATCCCCCTAGGCAAATGTAAGAACAATGTAAGGGACTAACTGCCAAAATTAAATAACTTGAATTTCCACTAATTTTATGGTTGATAATACCCATTACTTTGTATGATTCACTAATCTGTTTAGTAATCTGATAGACCTCCGATAGTGTATAAGTACAGTAGGAGGAAAAAATAGAAATAACAAAGTTGGAAGTTGGTTAAACGTGCACTTGTTTAGCGGTTTGTATTTTAACATTCATAAACTCCGCCGATATTCAATGGAGATGATCCAGACTCCTGGTTGTTTCGCGCAGAGAGGTATTTTAACATTCATAAACTCACCAAATATGAGAAGATGACTGTGTCGACAATCAGTTTTGAAGGACCAGCATTGAACTGGTATCGTTCTCAAGAAGAACGAGAAAAAATTTTAGACTGGGCGAATATGAAGGAGAGACTGTTGGTGTGATTCCGGTCTGCGAGAGAAGGATCGTTGTATGGGAGTTTTTTGCGAATTCAACAGACGACGACGGTGGATGAGTATCGAAATCTATTCGATAAATGGGTGGCGCCTCTGTCGGATCTTCCGAAAAAAGTGGTGGAAGAAACCTTTATGTCAGGGCTGAAACCGTGGATTCAAGCGGAAATGGATTTCTGCGAACCGAAAGGGTTGGCACAGATGATGCGCATCGCGCAGAAGGTGGAGCGCAGAGAGGATACACGCCGGGAAGCAAAATTGCCCGGGTATTCTGGAGAGAAAACGGTAAGTTCATACTGTACTGCTAAAGCCAATACCAATGCAAATATAGGAGAAAATAAAGGAGGAGGAAATTGGCCGATGAGAACTATTACATTGCGAGGAACATCTAAAGAGGAGGTACGGAAGGAAGGACCGACGAAGCGTTTGTCTGATGCTGAATTCCAGTCTAGGAAAGAGAAAGGACTGTGTTTTCGTTGCAATGAAAAGTATTCACACTACCACAAATGCAAGATGAAAGAACAGAGGGAGTTACGAATGATTGTGGTGAAAGATGAAGGTAATGAGTATGAAATTGTTGAAGAAGGAGGCATTGATCAAGGTGAATTGAATAACCTTGAAGTGGCAGAAGAGAGTCTGGTGGTGGAGTTATCCATTAATTCTGTAGTAGATGAATTCCTACTCTTGGAGTTGGGAGGGGTAGATGCCATACTAGGAATGCAGTGGTTGTATTCCTTAGGAACGACTGAGGTGGATTGGAGGAGTTTGAGATTGAAGACATTTTCAAATCAGGGCAAGAAGATAGTAATCCAAGGTGATTGGAGCCTAACCAAAGCCAGAATTAGTCTTAAAAAGATGATGAAAACGATGGGGGAGAAAGATCAAGGCTTCTTAGTGGAGTGTAGAGCATTAACCAAAAGTGAGTATTCTGAAGAGAAGGATTTGTGGGATGAAGAGTTATCAGTAGAGGAATCAGTGGCGGTGATACTCAAAAGTTTTGAAGATGTTTTTGAGTGGCCTGAAACTTTGCCACCAAGAAGGGCAATTGAACACCACATTCACTTAAAGAGAGGAGTGGATCCAGTGAATGTGAGACCATACCGTTACGCACATCAGCAGAAGACAGAAATGGAGAAGCTGGTAGCTGAGATGTTATCATCAGGGGTGATTAGACCAAGTACAAGTCCGTATTCAAGCCCTGTGTTGCTAGTAAGAAAGAAAGACGGCAGTTGGCGATTTTGTGTAGATTACAGAGCTTTGAATAACGTGACTTGTACCCGATAAGTTCCCTATACCAGTAGTTGAAGAATTGTTTGATGAATTGAATGGAGCTACCATGTTTTCTAAGATTGATTTAAAGGTTGGTTACCATCAAATTCACATGTGCCCGGAGGATGTGGAGAAAACCGCGTTTCGAACCCATGAAGGGCATTACGAGTTCTTAGTCATGCCATTTGGTTTGACTAATGCTCCGACAACATTTCAATCTTTAATGAATGCGGTGTTTAAGCCATACCTAAGGAAATTCGTCCTAGTATTTTTTGACGACATACTGATTTACAGCAGTGATTTGTCAACTCATTTGGATCATATGAAGATAGTGCTGGAAATATTGAGGAAGAATGAACTGTATGCAAACAAGAAGAAATGCAGTTTTGCTAAGTCCAGAGTAGACTATTTGGGCCATATTATTTCGGGAGAAGGAGTAGAGGTTGATCCTGAGAAAATCAGGGCAATCAAAGAGTGGCCGATTCCAGGGAATGTGAGGGAGGTAAGAGGATTCCTGGGCTTAACCGGTTATTATCGGAAGTTTGTGCAACATTATGGCACAATTGCAGCACCGTTAACACAGTTATTGAAGATTGGAGGGTTTAAATGGACTGAAGAAGCTCATGGGGCTTTTATGAGGATGCAGCAGGCCATGATGTCTCTCCCTGTCTTGGCATTACCCGATTTCAGCATACCATTTGAGATTGAGACAGATGCATCTGGGTATGGATTGGGGGCTGTGTTAGTGCAGAAGAAGCGGCCCATTGCTTATTACAGCCACACTCTAGCAGTCAGAGATCGAGCTAAACCTGTTTATGAGAGGGAACTAATGGCAGTAGTCATGGCAGTACAGAGATGGCGTCCATATTTGTTGGGCAGAAGATTCGTGGTGAAGATTGATCAAAGATCACTCAAGTTTCCGTTGGAACAAAGAGTGATTCAACCTCAATATCAGAAGCGGATCTCTAAACTTCTGGGATATTCATTTGAGGTAATATATAAACCGGGCCTTGAGAATAAAGCTGCAGATGCTTTGTCGAGAGTGCCTCCGAGGGTGCATTTGAATCAGTTGACTGCTCCAAATATAATAGATATTGCTATTATCAAAGAAGAGATTGGAAGTGATGCGAAACGACAGAAGATCAAGGAGGAACTGGAAGATAAGGGAGCAGGACAAGAAACCAAATTTTCACTGAAGCAGGATATGCTGATGTACAAAGACAGGATGGTGATTTCGAAAACTTCCAAGTTGATTCCTACAATCCTTCATACTTACCATGATTCCGTTTTTGGTGGGCATTCGGGGTTCTTGCGAACCTATAGAAGATTAACTGGAGAATTATATTGGGAGGGGGATGAAGCAGGATGTTAAGAAATATTGTGAGGAGTGCATTATATGCCAGAGAAATAAGACGTTGGCATTGTCACCAGCTGGATTGTTGACTCCCTTAGAAGTACCTGGAAGAGTGTGGGAAGATATTTCCATGGACTTCATTGAGGGGTTGCCGAAGGCTAGTGGATGGGAAGTTATATTCGTTGTGGTAGACAGATTTAGTAAGTATGGACATTTTATACCCCTTAAACATCCTTATACTGCTAAGACTGTGTCTGAGATTTTTGTCAAAGAAATCGTACGACTGCATGGATTTCCCAAATCCATTGTGTCAAATAGAGACAAAGTATTCCTCAGTCATTTCTGGAGGGAGCTGTTCAGATTGACAAATACGCGGCTGAATTATAGCACGTACCATCCTCAAACTGATGGGCAGACGGAAGTGGTGAATCGGGGAGTGGAAAGTTATTTGAGATGTTTTTGCGGAGAAAAACCGAGAGAATGGGTTAAATGGTTGCATTGGGTAGAATATTGGTACAATACCACGTATCAACGGTCATTGGGAATTACTCCTTTTCAAGCTGTTTATGGTAGAACACCTCCTCCATTGGTTTATTATGGAGATCGGGACACACCGAATTCTACATTGGATGAGCAGTTGAAGGAAAGAGATGTAGTACTTGGAGTTTTGAAAGAACATCTGAAGTTGGCGCAGGAGAAAATGAAAAGGTATGCAGATTTAAAAAGGAGGGAGGTACATTATCAGGTGGGAGATTTGGTGTTACTAAAAGTCAGACCTTATCGGCAAGTGTCATTGCAGAAAAGGAGGAATGAAAAGTTATCTCCTAAGTTTTTCGGTCCTTATAAAATACTTAGAAAAATTGGACTTGTTGCTTATAAGCTAGAATTACCTGATAGTGCAGTGATACATCTAGTATTTCATGTATCACAGTTGAAGAAAGTTGTTGGACCACACGCAGAAAATAAGAATGATATCCCTATGTTGACAGAGAATTATGAATGGCAGGCTGTACCAGAGGAAGTTTAAGGTTATTTGAAGAATAAGGCTGGAAGCTGGGATGTGTTGATAAGTTGGAAAGGTTTGCCTCGACATGAGGCTACCTGGGAATTGTTTGAGGAAATACAACAACGTTTTCCAGATTTTCACCTTGAGGACAAGGTGAATTTGGAGAAGGAGTGTAATGATAGACCTCCGATAGTGTATAAGTACAGTAGGAGGAAAAAATAGAAATAATAAAGTTGGAAGTTGGTTAAACGTGCACTTGTTTAGCACGTGATTAAGTAGTAGTTAGTTAGACGTGCACCTGTTAGCACGTGAGGGTTAGAAAGGGGAGAGTAGTTACGGAATTTGTGAATATAAAGAAAAGGGGAGTGGGCGGGAAAGGAGGTTAGGTTTTATGTTGAGTTGTTTTCTTTTCTCTGTTCATCCTTGAGAGAGAGGGTAACAGAAGAGAGCGTCTTCACATTGTAATCATAGAACGATCTCGTTCTATATTCAATAAATAAATAGTAAATTCATACCAATTGGATTCCATCATAATTTTGAGAAGGAAATTAAGTGAAGTAATTTCGTGTCTTCGAATGAGAAGCTGCAAAGATGACAACCAGAGAACTAGACTTTGGTCTTTAAAGAAGAGATAGAAAGGGTTTCACGGTACCCATCATGAAGCTTGTGACCTTTCGAGAAAGAGTTCCAGCATCAAGTTTGTCATCCACCTCAAAGATAGGGATCCATGTTGAGCCTTTAACCCATGCCTTCAAAACATGGGACAAACATAAGTTTCAGAGTCCAACAATGAATAAATATGCAGATGTTTTTGGTCATAAAATCCCTAGATGGCTAGTGAAGGTTAGCAAAAAACATATCAACATTTTTGCACTAGGAACTAGTTCACAGTGCCACACAAACTACTGAGCAAACCATGGACTATGCCTTCAACAATAGAATCTACCATAACTGAGGCCCCTGAAGAGCCAATTACGCATGTCTCACTGGGAAACATAAGACAAAAACTGAATCATTACTTTTTGTAAACAAAGTTTCCAAGGAACCACTCGGTGAGATTTTTTTTTTTTTTCTTTTATCACAAACAATTCAGTAGTTTACCTTTTTGTGTTCTATAGAAGGACGCACATCAAGCAATGTCTTATCAGAGAGCTGAACGGCATAGCCAGCTTCCCTTGGCATCAAAACTTTCACTTTGCCTTCTCGGATCTATAAATATAAATGATTACAACCAAAAATTTAAAATTTTAAAGAATGCAACCAAGAAACAATGCAGTTGAAGAATCCACCCTTTAGAGAGTATGACCAAACCATCCGAACATAATGAACATTCCTGTTACTACTTGACTTCCAAAATTAAATTGAATCCTAAATCCCAAATTATTGTTACAATATAGATAGATTGCTCTGCCGATTAATATTGAGTAACTACATCTACACGCAAAGAGAGAGCGGTTTGTATCAAAAGAATAATTTGGATTGCAAATCAAATGCGTCTTTAGAGTCATTTCTCTAAATAATTGATCAGAATCAAGGCATTCAACACTAAAAAGCAATGCAATTCAAAATAAACGAACATTGAGTACCAACCAGAGAATCCCATCTCTTTTTAGCTGCAGCCATATCCCTCATTTGCTTCAGCTCATAGTCTTCACTATCACTTTGCATTTTGACAACATTGAAACGCTGGAAAAAAACATCGACATTACAAAAAAAAAAAACAAAGAGATCATGTTAGGAAATAAAATCACCAAACATAATGAGAGCTTAAGACAGCAATCTTTCACTAATCTTTCTGGGTTTCTTGAATGACTTCCAAGAAAAGAATCAAACACAACCAAAATTGAAAAAGGGTATAGAAATACGTACACGGCGGTCGGTACCATGAAGGGGGCTGAACTTTAAGGTGGATTGTTCGTAAAATTTAGAGTGATTTAAGCTTCTGGGGAAGTTGGAAAAGCTCCCTTTCTTCAAATTAGAACAGGAAATGGTGAGTGAATTCAGGGAAGGAAGCGCCAGAGCTTCCATTATTGTGCTCTGTACAGAAGCAGACGTGAGGAGAATGTACAAAAGCTTATCCAACGCCTATATCCTTAACTCCCACGAGGGTTACCATTATCCAGAATCTGAAAATTCATTATTCGGATTAAGAATAAAGATAATTCAGAGATAATCCACTCGGAGTTTTATTGTTCTTCCCGAATCCGCAACCCAGTCGGATTGCTTGACCCAAATCCGAACCCCGTCAAATTAGTCCAATTGAAATCTACTGGGTGATAACAAACCTTTTTAACTTTGAGGTGAATAGTACATTCTTTTATGATTGTTGATGTTGGATCTTGTTCATCTTGATGGCTTTGAAAGTGTCACGTGGCCTTGACCTTCAAGTCCACTTTCCTACGTGTTTGGTCTCAACATTGTATGAATTAATATCGTAGTAGACTCTTATAGTGCTGACTTGTTGAATTATAATGCTTCAGTTAATACATTGAGTGAATGATTTAGCTAAACACTCAACAAGTAATGTTGCGTCTCTCCTTTAGAGACCGGTTATCTTTTCTTGAGGTGGTCGAATGAGACTATTTATAAGACTAGTAGATACTCACAATTATGTGCTTGAGAAATGTTAGATTAATCTTTGGCACTCGAAATTGTAGGGTGTCAGTTTAATTTTGACTCGTTTATTTTTTGATTGGTATATATTTAATGACTTGACTAGAAAACTTTTGTAACGTGCATCTTTCTATGTTCTTTCTAGAGACTTGAATCCACTAGAAAACTTTTGGACCAAGTAGAAAGGTTTCAATCATACTTTCCATTATTGTCTTAGTGATTTTTGTTAAAGGTCAAAATCATTCCTATATCATGATTTATTGTTAAAGGTCAAAATCATTCCTATATCATGATTTACCTACTTGAAATATACATTTCTTTATGATACGAATAGAGGAATGGTCACGTGAACATTGATATGAATAACTTTTTATCATAAGAATTAAATCAAAATTAAAGATCAAATGCAATCTAAAACCTTAGATTAAGACTGAAGCGAAGTCTAACCCTTGTGATAAAATTTGTAATTTAATTTAAATGATATCAATTCTAAATGCTTTTAAAATTTTCTCTCTCGTGACATACTATTCTTAATATAAATATGCTTTCTTCCTTGACTAAATAAACAAGTTTTGTGCTAATGTTCTATAAATAAACATTAGTTTATAGACAATTCATCAAAAGGTAGGTAGTTTGTGACACATGGAGCTAACAAGTAGAGAGTTATCAATGTGAAGAAAAACAAAAACAAAATAATAAAAGACCAACACAAGCAACTTATCAAGTCAATATGTTTTCAAATTTACAAGTTTTTTATTTAATACATCTTCTAGAAAAACACTAATACATATAAGGCCTTTACCTCTATCAATATATATCAATATCACTGATGAACTCCTCCCCAATGCGTTATAAAAATTTAACCGTTCTTACAAAAGCAAGTTATCTAACCTTCCATTAACATCACAAGGTTTTTTCCATATTCAATGGCTCATCATGTTAAGGCTTAAATTCCCCGTTTTACTGTAGAGGACCCAAATGCAACTTTTTCATTTTAACGGTTGTTGTCACCAACCGTCACTCAATGGAACCCCATATAGACATGACATGAAGTAGAGAAGTTGAAAGAAAGATCAAACAAATACAAAATAAAGTTAAGATTAGAAATGAATGTATTTTAATAATGTCATTGTCTAATTTTTGTAGTCTACTCTTTCAATGGGTTGGTCATCTTCCAATAAAGAGGATATGAAATTGGTAAGTGGAGAATAAAGTCAGTTTACGCTATCCAATCATCCTTAACCAACTTTCTTTCTTTCTTTATTTTAAATGCAACAAGGAAGTTTAGTAATGCTCTACAATATGACACATAGATGCTTACATTTTAATTAATACATTTTGCAATCAATCAATTGGTCAAAATGACTTGTAACATTACGATATGACATGTGGATGTTAACGTTTTTTAGTATTCTTTAAAAAAATATATTTTCCAAGACCAAGATTTTAATACCTAAATGTTTTCAAAAACAAATTATTTTTAATAGGTCAACAAAAATTTGTCCGTTTCCATGATTGAAAAGGACAAATGGAAACGTAATAGTTAGATGAAAGTATTGATATATGTATAACGTTTTAAAAAACTTGCAAATATAACAAAATCTATCAATAATATAAGTTTATTACAAATTGTAAATATTGATATATCATTAATAGACCACATAAATATATCCATTTATACAAAAGAAAGTGTTTATTCCTAAAATTACTATTTAATTCTTAAGCTTCTATAATTTAGTTTTTAAGTTTTAAGCTTCTATAAAGTGAACAAACATTCACTCACTTAGGTATGATCTTCATCTCTATCATTACTGTTCTGATTAAAATTAAGAATACATCAATCCTTAAATAAAGATAAAATCTAAAAACATGGGATCTTGAATTTTAAAAAACAAAACAAGAGTATAATAATTACGAGAGATATGAGGCACATGACTTGCTCAACAAAAAATGGGTTTAGTTTTGTAGGTTTGTTAAAACATACTCCCAAGTTTTGCTGAAAACAAAACACTATTTATGAACTCTACACTCTTTTTTGTTTTAATCATAAAGTTTTCATAACACTTTATTATATAATTGGTCGATCATTAAAGAGACAACTTTTTAATTTTCCCTCAAAATTCGGGTGTTGATGATTTTGGAAATAGTTTTTGAGTGAAATTAAAGGATAGAGCCAAAGAAGGAGGTGTCAGAATCGGCGAGAAAATGGCAATCCAAATTATTTTGGCTGCGCAGGAATCTTCCTGGAAATTAACCATCGCCAAGTAGATTACATCAAAATCCTTTATATTTGCAACAAACCCATCAATCGATTCTTTTCAATCATCCCTCTTCTCTACTCATCAAGAACTACTTCGAAAGAATTATCCACTTTTGTAAGTTTTCTTCTTCATTGGATTCTGTTATTTGATGAAATTTTGGTGATGGGAATTTCTTGTTTGCTGTGATTTGTGAAGAAATGTGGATGAAACTCTGAATGTGGCTCTTGTGGTCGACTTTGCAACCCTTTTTGTCGGTGGATGATTGAATTCTTTCTGATTCTTTCTATTTTCTTTTTGTGAAATTTCATCCATATCTTCGATCCTACATATTAGCATTGTTCTTAGGAGATTTGGGTTTGTTTTGTGTTGGGTGGGGATTGGATTGTCTTGTAGAACATTGGGTTTTCTTTCTGAAATCTTTGCATGCACAGACTCGAACCAAACAGAAGTCTGAATTTGCCTGTGTTTTGTACAAAGATGCGAAGCTCTCGTAGAAGATTTGGGGTTGTTTCGTTTGTCTTTCATTTGGGTTCTCTCTGATCTTACAACTTATTCATTTCATTTGTTTTGTGTAATGTAGTTTCCTCTCTATATGTAAAAACACTGAGTTTTCCACTACATGTTGTAGAGTTCTTGTGAAGTGATGGGTGGAAAAAGTTCTAAGCATAGAAGCTCAAGACGGAATTCGTCTAGTCGGTCAAACTCACAGCAGTGGAATCATTATGGTTATCCGGAGTCGCCATATACTCAATCGAGAAGCACGCCGCAGTATGGGTATGCACCTCCAACTCCTAGCTATGGTGGAACTCAAGCCCCTGAGACAAGAAAGAGGCTGGAGAGGAAGTATTCAAGGATAGATGATAACTATAACAGTCTAGATCAGGTCTTGCTGCAATTCATATTGAAACACTTTATTGGCACTCCATCTTTCAATATGAAACTTACTTCTACGCTCTGATACTCTTCATAGGTTACTGAGGCATTAGCTCGTGCTGGCCTGGAGTCCTCGAATCTTATCGTTGGTATAGATTTCACAAAGAGCAATGAGTGGACAGGTTCAGCCTTGCTTTGGCCATTAGATTTCTTGTATCGGTTTTCTTAATAGCATGCACATGCTAACTATGCCCTTTGTATAGGTGCAAGATCATTCAACCGTAGAAGTTTGCATCATATTGGAGAAGAGCAAAATCCCTATGAACAAGCAATAGCAATTATTGGGCAAACATTATCTTCCTTTGATGAGGATAATATGATTCCTTGCTTCGGTTTTGGAGATGGTATTTCTTCCAAAGACTTGTGTAATCTATCTATTTTTCGCTGACATTTGTTTGAATTAACAGTAGTGAAGTATGTGCATCTCAATGTTGGCAGCATCCACTCATGACCAAGAGGTTTTCAGCTTTTATTCCGATGAGCGATTTTGTAATGGATTTGAAGAAGTGTTGGGTAGATACAAGGAACTGGTGCCGCATCTTCGACTCGCAGGTTGCAGTCAACCTGTTTGCTATGTGATGTCATACTTCTCTATTTTTGTTATTTTTTACTTACTATACTTTCATTATTCATCCCTGGGACAGGACCTACATCTTTTGCACCTATCATCGAAATGGCTATCACAATTGTTGAGCAAAGTGGCGGCCAATACCATGTATTGGTAATAATAGCCGATGGTCAGGTACTTTCATCTTCATTCCCACTGCAGTTCAATTTTGCTGGATGTAGAGGTTCATGTTTATAACATAACTTCCTGTTTGTTCCCAGATGTTCAAAAGTTAGTAGTTAAGCAACAATGTATGTTGCCATTTCCATTCATAATCATAATCGTGGCTGATTAAATTGAGAGTTCAATTGGTTTTATTTATGAAGCAATACACTCAGCAAGCTGACTACTCTCTTCAGGTTACAAGAAGTGTTGATACTGAGCGTGGACAGTTTAGCCCACAGGAAAAGAAAACCATTGAAGCAATAGTGAAAGCTAGGTAGGTTCAAGGTATCTATAATGGACAGAAATATGACATTGTTCGTATTCCTACACTGTGGAAGTTCTGTAACTTTGTGCTGAATTGCAGCAAATATCCCCTGTCGATCATACTAGTTGGAGTAGGAGATGGGCCTTGGGACATGATGAGGGAATTTGACGATAATATCCCAGCTCGGGCCTTCGATAACTTCCAAGTAAGTACTTCTCTTGGAAGGTTTTGGTATTTTGTTTCTCAAGTTGGATTTGCTACTGTCACAATTTGAAGTCTATTCGCAATCTGAGATTTGCACTTTTGATTCGACAGTTTGTGAATTTCACAAACATAATGTTAAAGAATATAGATCGATCCAGAAAGGAAGCGGAATTTGCTCTTGCAGCACTCATGGAAATACCCTCCCAGTACAAAGCAACACTGGAGCTTGGTCTTTTGGGGTAATAACAAGATTCAAGAGTAGTATATTCAAGATTTTTTTTTTCAGATAAATGATGATGTATTTCCTTTCATTATTTCTTTCTCAAATTATATTTTCTTTCACTGCTTCTACCAGTGTCAGTAGAGGGAAGGCAATCGACCGGATTCCTCTTCCCCCTCCGTTTTATGGACCTAGCATCCGAAAAACCTCAAACACAAGCAGTTCTCGCCCAACGCCACCCTCATTTAGTGGAGGTGCTCCTGGCCGAACCGCACCTCCTCTAAGTTCAGTTTCCGATGCCCATGTAAATGCTTCTTTTCCCTTTTTAGATTTATGCTATCTTAGCAACTAAGCTTGACCTTCTATCCTATTTAGTAAAATGGAAATGAAGATTTTCTTACACCCTCTGATGCAGGCTTGTCCCATTTGCATCTCCAATGCTAAGGATATGGCTTTTGGCTGTGGACATCAGGTAATCATTATCTTCCAAATTGAAGTTTTTGATGCCTATCTGAAACATTGCTCTGAAGAAACGCTAACCTTTTACTTATGTGCAGACATGTTGTGAATGTGGACAAGATCTTCAGCTGTGTCCCATATGCCGCAGCTTTATCGACACAAGGATAAAGCTTTATTAGAAAAAAACTAAAACCCTCTGCTGATTCTTTCTCATGTCACAATATCAACTCCAGCAGCTTGCTTGAGTCATCTTTGCAACTCCTTTACTGGGCTCAAAAACTGTCTACTTGGTAAGTCAAAACACTATAATTTTGTAAATATCCATAGTTTTTCCCTCCGATTTTCATTCATGTTTTCTCTTGTCATTCCATAAAATGTCTAGAAACGATGTTTGTTAATCTCCTGGGGGCAACAAACGCCTCAAATTCTTTATGAAACCTAGTTTCACATTAGTATGAATGTAATTACAGCATCTTTAGTGGGCTATGAGAACTTAGATATCTCATTGCCAACGAAATTGAACTCCACCTAACACCTTCACAGAAAGAGGCACTTGCATGATTTCTATACGTTCTAGAGAGAAGCAGACTAGGCAAACTTCACGCTCAGCTTCTGTAGCCTGAATTTCTGCCAAAATAACTTACAATGTTTCTTGAATGAGCTAACTTTTCTGCCGATATTACTCAATTCAACTAAGCGAAGAACTTATATAAACAATTTCACCTCCTCCAACAATACTCAGACCAATCCACATGGCCAACCATAAACATTTTTCTGCAGTACTCAATGTACTGAAAGCCACCATTGTGCTACTGCTACAATGTACAAAAACCCGTTCTGTAGTTGGAGTTTCTCTAGCAACGCAAACAGCAGGAAGGTGGAAGCTTCTTATGAATAACACTGGCGTGATAGCCATGCACATGGCTTTAACACACTACGACACTGTTGTTATATTCGATCAAACTAGTGCTGGTCCGTCTGGATATCGACTCCGACGACGGTTTGGGGGAAAAATATGTACAACGTCTCCTGCTGACATGGTAGACCCCAACTGCTATGCCCATTCTGTGGAGTATGACATTTCAAAGAATCAAGTCAGAGCTCTCCGAATTTCTTCTGATACCTGGTGCTCCTCGGGTTCCATCCTGAGCAATGGGACGTTATTACAGACAGGTGGTTATGGTAGTGGGGCTCGAAGAATTCGCAACTTTAGACCTTGTAAAGACCATCATTGCAATTGGAGTGAATCCAATAAGTTTTTATCAAATGCTCGTTGGTATGCTACAACTATAGTCCTTCCCGAACACGATCGGTTAATTGTGGTGGGTGGCAAGAGAGCCTTCAATTATGAATTCGTTCCAAAAATGGGGAAAGAAAAGTCGTACGATCTCCCATTCTTGCACCGAACTTTTAACAATCGTGAGGGAGGAAACAACCTCTATCCCTTTGTTCATCTCTCCACTGATGGGAACTTGTTCATTTTCGCCAATAGAGACTCAATTCTATTCAATTATAGACAAAACAAAGTGGTGAAGACATTTCCTCGAATACCTGGTGGGGGAGGGCGGAACTACCCTGCCACTGGCTCCTCAGTTATGCTCCCATTAGATCATAGAAACAAGTTTCAAGTGGTCGAAGTCATGGTATGTGGGGGCTCTGCTACCGGAGCATACAGAGCAGCACGACGTGGGCAGTTCATGAAAGGTCTGCGATCATGCGGAAGAATGGCGATCACTGGGAACAGACATAAATGGAATATGGAAAACATGCCAGAACCTCGGCTCTTACACGATATGCTAATCCTTCCCACAGGAAATATCTTAATCATCAATGGCGCTAAAACCGGTTGTGCAGGATGGGGGAATGCAAGAAACGCATCCCTTCGACCCTATCTCTACAAGCCCAAAAACCAACTGAACAGAAGATTCTCAATCCTGAGATCAACTAAAATAGCAAGAATGTACCACTCGTCAGCCATTGTTCTCACCGATGGAAGAATCTTAATCGCAGGTGGAAATACCAATAAAAATTACACATATATCAACGTACCTTACCCAACAGAACTCAGATTACAAGCATATCATCCACACTACACTGAGTCAAAACACAACAACCAGAGGCCAAGAAATGTGACGATACACTATCCTCGCGGAGATTACGGCATCAAATATGGCGGAGAGTTCAGGGTTCAATTCAAATTGGGGAGAAGGAGGAAGGAAGACGCTATAGAATTTAACATTTACTCCCCGCCATTCGCGACCCACTCGTTTTCAATGAATCAAAGGTTGGTGAAACTAAGGAGGAAGATAATGGCGAGAGAGGGGAATGGGGAGTGGATGAGTGCCATAGTGGAGGCTCCGCCGTCGGCAAATGTTGCACCGGCGGGTTATTACTTGTTGACGGTGGTGTATGGAGGAATTCCCAGCGTTTCTCGGTGGATAAGAATCATACATTCCTAAATGAAACAAAACCCACTTTAAACTCAATAATTATTAAATCTAATCTACAACTTATAGTTTGTTATAAATTACTCTCTTTCTTTCTTTCTTTTTTTTTTTATATTTTTGGTAAACTTACCTCATTTATTATCTTTATTAATAATATAGTAATTATTTAATTATTATATTGGGTTTTTATATACTTAAATCAAGTTTTTCGATAAATGTGAAAAGTAAATAAGAAGTAAGATATAGTTATTTGGTAAATGTGAAAAGAAAAAAATAGAGTTGTTTGGTAAGTGTGAAAAGGGTATGGAAAATAGGTAGATAGAGTTACTCGACACATATATGCAAGTGGAGCTATTTACACCAACTTAAGAAGCCGTTGGGCAAAATGACTCCTTAAATGGATAAATTGTTTAAGCTGATTTGATAATCACTTCTTCTTTCCATCCTAACTTGTACTACAATACATTTAAAAGAAAGAAGAGAGATCAATTGATAAAGTTTAATAGGGGCATTTTCAAATATAGTAAAATAAATTAAAATATTTACGAGTTATAACAAAATGTTGGATTTTATCAATAATAGAAATTGATAAACTTTTATAACTGTCTATCAATGTTATAAATATAGAACGAACTACGTATTTAAAAGAAATACAATAATAAAATATTTGATTGCATGGTATTAATTAAACGATGATGTAATGGACATGACATAATAAGCATGTGTTGTAAACATGCTTTATTCTTTGAATAATGTAATGATGACTAAATTTAATATCATTATATTGAAGACATTTAAAATGGCACGTTAGATTCATATAAGTCTAATTCAATTATAGTCGTCTTCTTTCAAATGTTCAAACTTGCTTTACATAACTTTGTGATTAGATATTAAAGTTAGTTCTACTTTTAGACATATTATTGCCTTTTAAAATGCTTTCTCTATTAATACTTTTATTATCAACTTTGAAAATGTAACAAAACACACAAATATTTACCGTGTGTATAACAAAAAGCAAAAGACCATAAAGTCGGTACAATATTTTCATAATTTTCAAATTTACCCGACGATTCGTCACTTTTCTCTATTCTTTCTCTTTACGATTTATTCATCTTCTATTCCTAGATTTCTTCATTTTCTTTTTAAACAAGTTATCTTCTTGTTTAAATCTCATATTTCATCTTCACCATTTTCGACAAGCTTCTTTGAAGTTACTTCTTCTTGCTCATATTCAAGAATATCAAGATCGTTTAAATATTATTTTGATATGATCTAAACGACCACTTACCTTGGTCAACACGATCGTTTAAATTTGAAGCTATTTTTCATCATTTAAATAAAGAACTACACGTTCGAGTTGATTTGATATAAAGAATCACTTACAATAGTCAACACGATTGTTTAGATTTGAAGCCATTTTCTGATCATTTAAAAAGAACTACATGATCTTGTGGATATGATTTAAACAATCACTTACCATAGTTAAACACAACCGTTTAAAATTGAAACATTTTTCCATTGTTAAAAATAACTAAACAATCGTGTATCGTGTATCATGACCTAAACGACCATAGATCATTCGTTTAAACTGCAGTACACTATTGTTTAGAAAAAGATTACTCACGTGCGCGTGGTCAATTAATCACATGTTTGACTGAGATATTTTTTATATATTCCATTGCAAACCGATGAGTTTTTTTCATTTTTAAAATTGTTATATAAAGTGTAAATATTCTATGATCTATTATATTTTTTAAAATCCCTCCTAAACTAACTGAGTAACTAAAAGCAATAACTCTATCAAAGCAAACACAATTTAACTAACAAACAACAACAATTCAATTTTAAAAAAGAAATCATTGAATAACACATTGTATATTAGAAAGATTTCAATGATCTCACACTTTATATAAAACAATAAAAAGTAATTCAAATTGGTTGGTAAAAGCAAAAGAAAAGAAAAGAAAAGTTTTTAACTTTGAATGATGATGACGTTTGGATGACATGGGGCATAGCATAGTATAGGCTTTAAAGATTTAATTTGGACGTCAATGTCAATGACTCAATGGAGGGGTTTTAAACGTTGTGTGCCACTCCTTAACCTAATCCTTGTCATAGCCACGTCAGACATAATCAACATCTAATCCCACAATAACCCTCCATAATTCCTCCCAAATTTTCGTTGTTTCTGCCAACACATTCCCACGTCACCACCCAAAATCATCCTATTTTCAATTTTGCTCTTTCCAAAAACATCTTTTAAGAACGTTTGAGAGTTATTATAATTCGTAGTTATTATATTCTATGTGTTATAATAATTTGTGGGTTATTATACTATGTGTTTGAGTACAGATTATTATAGTTTAAGTTATGTTTGGAAAAGTGAAGAACAATGAAACGAGGGAGTGAGGAATAGTGACGTATAGAAAAGATGGGAGGTGAGGAATAGTGAAAAGGAGGAGTGAAAAATAGTAAAAAAGAGAGAATGAGGAATATGAGAAATAGGAAAATAAAAAATTAGAATAGTCATAATCCTAAAATTATGATAATCTTTAATACAAACATGGAGTAGAATATCCACATAATTTGAGGGCCAAACGGCTACTTAAAGTTTAAATTACCATTTTGGTTCATTTAAATATCTTATTACAATCTCATATTTTTTAAATTATTTTAGCAAAGGTTTATAAATTTTGTGTAAGATGAAAAAGTTCGGTTGAATGTCAAAATTTTTAATGGGTATATAAAAATACTAAACAACAACTAGAAAACTGACTATTCGAGACCAAAAGCACGTAAAAGGACACATAAACAATCATAGAGAAGAAAGAAAAGCTCAAATACATTTCATATGATTCTAAAAATAAAATGTTCTTCTATGTAATTTGATTTCATCGATAGTTTTAAAGGTAAGTTTTATTTAAAAAACTTTACGATATGATAGAGGCTAAAATTTAATTATTAACTTTATGAACTAAATTTAAAAGGAGCTTTAAAAATAAAATATGATTCGAACAAAAGTGAAAATTTCGGAAAGCTCGAGAAAACAGGATGAAAAGAAGTCAATGTTGAAAATCAGAATAATGATCTAAGAAAAGAAAGTGTAGAGATAATTTATATGCTGTCTTTTGGATAAATGCAGTAATTTGTAGAACTTGAAACTTAAAGAATGTTCTAAATTCGAGGCGGCTTAGTTTTTACACCATTTGTTCTTGTTCTTATTCAGTTGGCTTATAGCTTATATGTATACTTTTAATTTTATTGTAATCTTTTCAAGTTGTGGATTAATGGAGGCCGTAAATCAAAAGAGTTTATACAAATTTTAAATAAATTATCCACTGTTTCCCACCAACCAATTCAGCTCGTCGTCTTCTTCTTTTCTTTTTCTTCTGTTCAATGGGGTCTATAAATTCGGTGGCATTTGATGTTTTTTGAAATGTATAAAGCCTACACGTTAAAGAATTTCCCTATTCAACTTCTGGGTTCAACTGATTTCTTCAGATTTCATTACCCATTTCATCAAAATTTTAACTTTCAACTTCATTTTCTTCCATTTGCCTTTCCTCGGTTTGTTTCCAGGCCAAAATTTGGGGGTAAGTTTAGAGGGTTTTCGAGTTTTAGTTCCAAGATGACGATCACGACCTTGCCGAGTATCAAAGATGGCCGTCTCATCGTTGGCGATAAGGTGGTTCTGACAGCCGTACCGGGAAATGTTGGTGTCTCTCCGGTCTCCCACCGGTCTGCTTTCATTGGCGCCACTTATTCTACCTCAAGCTCTCGTCATCTGTTTTCCGTCGGAGTTCTTGAGTGAGTATTTTTTTCTCCCTCTTTCTGTTTCCGATTTGAGTTTATGGAAGTCAAATCCCCTTTCCCACGTCCTCTTGCTTTTGATGTTGTTAAGAAGTTGACAATCAAGATAACGTAAACGATAGAAAATCAACATAGAGATTAGCTGTGTCCACGAACAGATGTATTAAAGAGATTACATAAATTGGAACAGATGTAACATCTGATAAACAAATGGAGAACTATGTTTTTACCAGCATTTGATTCTTACATATACATTCTAAGATGTTAATTTTTTGTTTTGGGGTTGGGGGGTTTCAATGCAGAAGGCACGAGTTCTTATGTCTATACAGATTCAAAATGTGGTGGATGATACCAAGACTTGGGAAATCAGGCAGTGAAGTTCCTGTGGAAACCCAAATGCTTCTTTTAAAAGTGGCAGAAGAATCTGCTTTGACTGATGAAAGTTCATTTGATTCAGAAAATGAGAGATCTCTTTACGTCCTTATTTTGCCAGTCTTGGATGGAGTATTCCGTGCAACTTTGCAAGGGACCTCTGAAAATGAGCTTCAATTATGTGTTGAGAGTGGTCAGTTCTGTTTGTTTTTTCTTAGTTCAAACTTCAGGTGTTCCTTTTGGGTATATTTGAATTGGATCTGATGTTGGTGTTTTCATTTAGGGGATGTTAATTTGAAGACTTCAGAAGCAATGGAAGCTGTATTTATAAACTCAGGAGATAATCCTTTCGAGGTTATAACAGATTCTATGAAGTAAGGCTCTCTCCTTTTCTTGTAATTTCTAAAAGAAGTTAACAACATGGTCTAAATTCTCTTATGTCACCTTGCATTCTCGTGTAGGGTACTGGAAAAGGTCAAGGGATCTTTTAGTCGTATCGACAACAAGAAGGTGATCATAGTTTGAAAGTATTCTTCTTTGCTGTGTTGTTATTGCAGAAATTCATGTCAAAACCTCTTACCGTGCCCTGTTTTTCTTTTGATAGACTCCTTCACATCTAGACTTGTTTGGTTGGTGCACTTGGGATGCATTTTACCATGATGTAAATCCACAGGGAATCAAGGAAGGTCTCCAGAGGTAAAATATAAGATGTGAAACATTGTAGATATCATGATGATTGGCTTTTCCACACTTTGTGAAGAAATTTTCGACTTACGTTTTTGTCTTTGTGTATCTTTGTAGTTTTTCGGCTGGAGGTGTTTCCCCAAAATTTCTGATTATTGACGATGGATGGCAAGAGACTATAAATGAATATTGCAAAGAAGGCGAACCGGATATTGAAGGGATACAGTAAGCATGCACCTCTGCTGAAACTTAATAGCCTCCTGTTAATTAAAATTTACGGTCTCAGACACTCTCTAATACAAATTTTTACTTTTTGAACTGTAGGTTTGCCACAAGACTGGCTGACATCAAAGAGAACAAGAAATTCAGGGGTTCTGGTTCAGATGATTCGCTACAGGAGCTTGTTCATAGCATCAAAGAACGATATGGGCTTAAGTGAGTTTACTTACAATTACGATTAACCCTCTTCTTGTCTTTTGATAAAATGGATGCTTCCAAAATATTATTGAGGATGTTATTACTGATGTTTGCAGTATTTGCTTTATAACGTTGCAGATATGTCTACGTTTGGCATGCTTTAGCTGGTTACTGGGGAGGAGTTCTCCCATCTTCTGAATCAATGAAGAAATACAACCCTAAGATTGAATATCCCATTCAATCACCAGGCAATGTTAGCAATCTTAGAGATATTGTCGTGGATGTCTTGGAGAAATATGGGCTTGGAGTCATCAACCCTGAGAAGATTTATGAGTTCTACAATGATCTCCACGGTTATCTTGCGAGCATTGGTGTTGATGGTGTCAAGGTGGATGTCCAAAACATAATGGAGACCTTAGGTACAGGATATGGTGGACGTGTGACGATCACTAGACAGTATCAAGAAGCTTTAGAACAATCAGTTGTAAGAAACTTCAAAGAAACCAATCTGATTTGTTGTATGAGTCACAACTCAGACTCAATATACAGGTTTGTCGATTTGTTTATTGCTAGATGCCTCAAATAAAGCACACCGCTTTTTTGACATACATTTGATGCTTTGTTAATTTCTTCTGTCAGTTCAAAGAAGAGTGCCGTTGCTAGAGTGTCAGAGGACTTCATGCCCAGAGAGCCAACATTTCAGACTTTACATATTGCTGCTGTGTCTTTTAATAGTCTTCTATTGGGGGAGATTGTTGTGCCAGATTGGGACATGTTTCAAGTAAGTTGTCCAATTTCACATTTGCTTATCTTTAATATTCACTGGGAAAACAACACTGTAACAATATGTATTTACATTATTATGTATGGTTGTCCTTTTATCGTACCTAGTTTGAGATTTCTTTGTCAACCTATATATATCTAACTCTATCGTGAATAATATATTAGAGAGCATTCTCCAAAATACTGAAAACATGATATTAGAGCAGTGGTTCGAGGAAGTTTTGCGCTAAAAAATTTGTAATATTATTTTCTCTCCAATTAATATTCATTTCCACTTGTTGGATCTTCAACATATTTCAAGATCAAGTCTATAAATGCGGTGGGTTGGGGGAACTGGAGTAGTAGATGATGTAATATTAAATTTATCTTTACAAATCGGCTTAAAATTTTTTGGGTCAACATGTGATTTAACACTTCTAACTAGAAGATAGCAACTGATCAAAGTTCAGTGAAGCAATAATATCTAAAATATTGCATTTTTTAAAAATTTATAGAGCAAACATGAAACAGCTGAGTTCCATGGTGCAGCAAGAGCGTTGGGTGGTTGTGCCGTGTATGTAAGGTAGTACACTTGTTTATGACATATTTCTAATC
Source organism: Cucumis hystrix (assembly GCA_025688845.1). Classification (NCBI taxonomy): domain Eukaryota; kingdom Viridiplantae; phylum Streptophyta; class Magnoliopsida; order Cucurbitales; family Cucurbitaceae; genus Cucumis; species Cucumis hystrix. The sequence goes on from CM046884.1 coordinate 29,388,441, forward strand.
TGTATTAGTCAGTTTCTTCAATAAGTGTTGCTTACTCAAACTAACATCGTAACAGCGACAAGCCTGGTAATCATGATTTCAAAATACTAAGAAAGCTAGTATTGCCTGATGGATCAGTCCTAAGAGCAAGACATGCAGGCCGGCCTACTCGTGACTGCTTATTTCGGGACACTGTGATGGATGGGAAAAGGTATGGGAAAAATGGTTGTAATCATTCTCATTAGAACCGATGCACAGAACTTCCAACTCGATCATGATTCATGTCAAATAAATTACCTTGTGGCATTGTCTTCCTGCAGTGTGCTGAAGATATGGAACTTGAATAAGTTAACTGGGATCATCGGGGTTTTTAATTGCCAAGGAGCAGGGCATTGGCCATTGATGAAAGTAGCAAAGAGTGAAGAGACCTCAACTTGTACAAAATTAACTCTCACAGGTAGTGTCTGTCCAAATGATGTGGAATTTCTTGAAGATGTTGCAGGTGAAAACTGGGATGGAGATAGTGCAGTTTATGCCTTCAACTCAGGTTTGATTTTCTCTTCACTTGAATCCTTTTTTTCCCTCAGATAAACAGACAACTTAAGCTGAAAAAGCTTCAACTTATGTTTGCAGGATCTCTTTCTAAATTGAAACGAAAAGAAAGTCTTCAAGTTGGATTGAGAACTTTAGAGTGTGAGATTTACACCATTTCACCAATCAGGGTCAGTAAACTTCATACACATTAAATTCTAGTAAGAACTATGAATATTCATTCACTTCAAGACTAATTCTTGATCTAAATTTTATGATCAGGTTTTCAGCAACGATGTTCACTTCGCACCGATAGGATCACTCGAAATGTATAATTCAGGAGGAGCTATTGAAACTCTAAGTCATAGTATGGATGATCTTTCACAATGTACTGTCAAAATGACAGGACGATTCTGTGGCAGATTCGGAGCCTACTCAAGCACAAAACCAAGGCGGTGCATCGTTGACATGAAAGAAGTAGAGTTTACATATGAATCTGGAAGTGGACTATTAACAGTCAAACTTGAAGATGCTTCCATTTCAAGAGAGATAGAGTTGGTATATTGATATGAGAGACGATGAAAAGAGTGGTTGTGAGAAATGTTTTGGTTGCGGCATGATGGAAATATGAATGGTCAAGTCATTACATTTGACTCAATTTTATTAGAGAATCACATTGTTTAATTGACAAAGTTAATTTTGTCATCACTACAAAATAATAAAATCATGTTTTGACTACAAATCCTCTATAATTACTCATTATTTAGTCAAATTTTGACTATAAAATCAGTACTAAATTGCTTATGTACATGCTAATCACCGATTACATATTAAAATATGAATCCCAAGTAATTTGAAAGATAAGACAGAGTAATTAAACTAACTAGAACATAGTCATCTTGTCTAGCTTTCAACATAAACATTACAATACATGATCTTAAAAGTTTAAAAAGAATTACAATCAAAACTAGGAGATAATTGATTGAACAAAGAGTTAAAACTACGACTTTACCCACGTATGTATAGGACAAAAACTCTTATCGTTCTCTTCAAGAGAAATTCTTCACATGGTAAATAAGCATCTCTCAATCAAAGATGAAATTTCTAATACACATTAGTATGAAAGTTTTTATTTATTACTTATCATCCAAATAAATTTGTAAGAACTATGTAGGGTTTATATAATAAATATTTAATAAATTAGTAAATCATGCAGCTGACATGTTAAAAAATTAAAAAATCAATAGAAGTTAGTGTGCATTATTATTCCTAATTGGCATTTTGTGAGACAATTGAGACTATGGAATGGCCCAAAGAAGTGATTGGGCCTAAAGCCATGTAAATGGGCCTTGTGTAAAGCCCAAAAACGTCGGCCTTGGTTGTTATTGAATTGAAGTAGTTGCGATATTTTGTTTGGCGATAAGAAAGAAGAAAGGCCATCTCTTTCTTCACTGCTCCTTATCCTCAATTCCTCACCCCTCACCTCTTTGGGTGTTAAAGCCTTGTCCTCTAAAACCCTTCTTCTTCTTCCTCTTCTATCTCTTCCTTTCGATTCAGTAATGGCTTCTTCTTCAGCCACTTCCCTTTTCAAGCCTTTATCCAAGCCGGATTCTTGCTTTCTCTCTTTACCTTCTCTATTCACTGGCAGACCCCCACATACTTTCCTCTCTTTCCCTTCAAAATTCATCCCCTTTCATCTTTCCTCTTCGTCTTCCTATTCTTCATGCTTTTCCCCTTTAAAGAAGAAACCCCATCTTCCCTCTGTAGCTCAAACTTCCGACTGGGCTCAAGAAGATGACACTATCACCATTGACCCAAAACTCGACAACGACGAAGATGGGGGAGAAGAAGGCGGCCCCCATTGGGAAAATGAAGAGCTCAGTGAAACTGAGTCTCGTATTTCTGATTGGGAAGGTGAAGGTGAAGATGGAGGAAGTGAGGCTGAAGTAGGAGGAGATGATGAAGAAGAAGAAGAAGGGGAACAAGGACCTTATGAAGAGCCAAACGAAGATGCTAAATTGTTTGTTGGGAATTTGCCTTATGATATTGACAGTGAAAAGTTAGCAATGCTCTTTGAGAAGGCTGGAACTGTGGAGATTGCTGAGGTGAGCTTTAGTTACACTATTGCTGTCTGTTTTGTTTATGGATTTGGTTTAAGCTCTTAATCTGCTTGTGATTTGTAGGTTATTTACAACAGAGAAACAGATCGGAGTCGTGGTTTTGGGTTTGTGACAATGAGTACTGTTGAAGAAGCTGAGAAAGCTGTGGATAACTTCAACCGTTATGTAAGCTTTTCTAGACAAGATTCAGCCATATTTCAGTATCATGAATGAAACCTTATCTTCATTCTTGCTTTACAATGGAAGCATCTACTGCCAGTATATCTTTGCATTTAACCATTTCATTTTATTCTGTAGAGTTTAAATGGTCTTCTCTAGTCAATCCTTACATATTCATAGCTTTAATGATTTGTTTGTTTGAATATTGGTTCCCCTAGAGGCCATTTCCTTGTGTAGAATAGAGTATTTCAAACATATGTAATTGTTTGTTTTCTTTGATTGATATATCCCTTCACTTTTACTTAGCACTTTGTTTAAACTTTTCCATTCTCAGTTCTACAGAAGAATTTATGGAAATAAAATGTATTTTTGTGGGTTCATAGGATTTATCAGGGAGGCTATTGACTGTTAATAAGGCTGCTCCAAGAGGTACAAGGCAAGAACGTGAACCTCGACCATTCCAACCCACTTTCAGAATCTATGTGGGCAATCTTCCATGGGATGTAGACAATGCACGCTTGGAGCAACTCTTTAGTGAACATGGTAAAGTAGTAGACGCTCGGGTTCTTTACGACCGGGACAGTGGCCGTTCTCGTGGCTTTGGCTTTGTGACCATGGCTGATGAAACTGGAATGAATGATGCCATTGCTGCTCTGGATGGACAGGTACAAAAACTAGAATTTTCCTAATTACCTCATTGTCGAATTCTAATTGGTTTAACACTTCCATCACGCCTCCATAAGGAGAAAAAATTTACCAACTGCTTACAAAACATCTTGAAATTTGAAATGTGCAGAGTCTAGATGGAAGGGCAATCAGAGTAAATGTTGCTGAGGAAAGACCAAGGCGCAACTTCTGAGCCTAACCATGATGAATCCAAAAGCCCTTTTCTTCTTCCTATTGTTCTATGTTCCTTTTTTTTTCTTTTTTGTTTCCCAGAAAGTATAGGTGAGTTTTGTAGTGCCATTGTTTAGCCACCTTATTACAGTGTAATTTGTTTTCTTTTATGCTTCTAAAATTTCAAGTTTTATATTATTTTGGATAATGTACGATTTACAAGTTTCGTGCCATACCCTTCTTTAGTCCTTTTGATTTATCAATTAGAATTGTGTCAATGTTTTTGATATGAATGGAGCAAATTGATTGAAAGCAAAGGATATAAAATCCTTATTTGTACTGGTGCTGATTTTCAAAGCAAGACGCAGTGTCTTAAAAGTGTCTATACACAGCATTTTGATAATAGAGGCAGAGCATCTGAAAGTATTGCCTAAAGCAAGATCAATCAATCGTCACGTAGCTGAGCTTCTCGACTGGTAAGAGGCACGTAACGAACGGAAGTCTCGTCATGGATGCTAACAGAGCCATCACTATCTTTGTCTACAACCTTCAAATCCTGGAATACGTTCCCAACAGGAATCACCATTCTCCCGCCTGGCTTCAATTGATCAATGAGAGCCGGTGGAATTTCAGCAGCTGCTGCTCCAACATGGATAGCGTCGTATGGTGCACACTCGGCCCAACCCTGCCTGCCATCTACAGTATCCAATAACAGTTGTTAACATTAACTACCCTCATCCTATTTTTGGTAAGTTAGACTGCCTTATTGACCTTGGTTATTGAACTAAGAACATAATTGGGGAGAGGAGGGGGGAGCCTATAGATTCCTGAAGAAGAATTGATTAAAGTAAATGGAACGATTTTTCCAGATCAGTCATCTAGCCAAAAGTACGTTAACGTTTTTTAAAAGCAACTTCAGAGAATAAATTAATGTTTTGCTTACAACGTGTATCACTCAAAAGGTAAAGCATTACTTTTAAAAGGCATCTTGAACTTACCATTACTGTAAAGAATATACATTCCAGTTCAAAAAAAAAAGTTGCAAGATGGTTACTTAACAGTCACTTCACTACATGCTTCTCACAGTCAACTAAACTAAGGAAAGAGTTCTCCATTTTAGATTCAAAGAAAATCTATGGCTCTAGAAAAGGGACAGAAGAAAAACGTACCACCAACATGCAAAGAGAGGGAACCTTCTTTCAGTAAAGGAGCAGCAGCACTTTTTTTAATATTCTCCATTGAGGAAGCAACCAGCTCAGGAATATGTTCAACACCAACGACACGGCCTTCAGGTCCAACCATTAACGCAAAGCATGCAGTCAAATATCCCGTTCCTGCCAAGGAGATCAAACATGTGAATTCAACTCACATACAGCGGAAGTCAAGGGTATGTCGAGAAAATGATATTTTCAAACATGAAAATGTAACAAATTTTCATCTACTTAGAGTAGCAGCTCGGCGGTCCCAGAAAAATAAACTGGAGGAAGATTGTTTGTCTATGTCTTTTTAAAGCAAATACACTTAAACCGATCAGGAATCCCAGTAGTTGGAAAAATTACATCTGGGAGAATTTCGTAGTGATTTTCATAGTATCAATATTGGTTTTGAACCAAAAATACATGTTTCACAGTGATTTAAACTATTTTAGAATCACTCACAAACATGTCCAATAACAATTAGCAAGAAAGTATTGAGAAAAGATGGAAAAGATGGGGAAAACGTCAAATCCAGAACATCCCAAGTTGCTCAACACTCGAACATAGTTACACCTTAGTAATTGAATTTTCAGTCCATAGAAGATTTTGGTTAGATGAAGAACCTGAGCCAACGTCCAAAGCCCGCATTCCAGGTTGCAAGTGTTTCTCCAATAACTGAAGGCAAGTAGCATGCATGTGAGGAGCAGATATAGTGGCATTATATCCAATCGGCACAGGAGTATCAACATAAGGAGGAACATCGTCCGGCACAAAGAAGGCCCTATCTATGCTCTCCATTACTTCAGAAACCTTCTTTGACCTCACCACTCCATAGGTCTGGAGCTTCTCCACCATATCTTTGTTCGTACCAATTCCACTTCCACTCCAAAACCTCTGCAATGTGATTAAATGGCATGCTACGATCAAACATTCAACCTCCCCCTTAAAAAACATGTAAATAAACAATACTACACACCAATGGAACAAAATTCACAAGAAGTTCCTAAAGCTATTCACCAACTCTTATCATGGAGTTGAAAGTCTATTCATCTCCGAATCAATCCGTAGTTCACTCTCAATAACGCAAGAAGTACCTTATGAAGCTCCACAGCCTCAGAAGCAGGGCCATTTAGGGACGAAACCTGTCCCCGTCCGTCCAATTCACTCGGACATGTATGCCATCGAATATCATAATCAAAAGATTGCATATCCCAAGGCAAACACACCACAATAGAATAAACTAACCATACCACTCGAGATAAACCCCTCTGAAACTACATGTATTGAATAAATTAAGAACATTCAAGAATTTATCCAGCAGTTCCAATAAAATGCTTCTCTACAGCACAATTTCGCAGCATATAAATCAGATGGAAAAGATTATCCAAAATCCAGAAAACTTAAAAAAACGAATTAAGAACACGATGAAATTTTTTTATTACACAATCTGAATGGAGCAGTTAATATTAACTAAATCCTTCTAAAATCCTATACAATAATATCCATAGCTGGATTGTCGATGAACATACAAATACAAACAAACACAAAATACCTTCAGCGTCGTAAATGAACGGGGGGGCAATTTATCCATTTTCAGAAATCCGAGTATCTTCCAAATTCAAATAACGAAAATCTTGGAAAGAAGAAGGAGAAGAAGAGAATCAGCGGTAATTAGGGGAAGATAAAGAGAGAAGGAGAGGATACCTCCATTCTGGAAAGAAGACAATTACCCGTGAGGAAATGAGGGTCTAGGAATCGAGGTAAGAAGGAGACGATAGTGGTGACGGTAGTTTTAGGGACAGAAGAAGTGGTCGGAGGTAGGGCAGTAGTAAGAAGACGACGGCGGCGGCGGCGGCGGTGGAGGGAAAGGTTGAAGAAGAGTCCAAGAGATGGCGCACAATAGCGGGAAGCATAAGCTAATGGGAATGATAATGATATTTGAGTTATACTCATTTTTCTCTCCGCTTTTCTCCTCTCTCTCTAAGGAAAATACAAAATTATTCTATAAAAATAAATAAATACCCTGACAGCTGTCAGTTCTTTAAGCATTCACAAACCGCACCGACTTGGTATATTTTTTCTCACACGTGTGAGACCATGCGACTCTTTTTATTAGTGAATCAAATCAGAGCCGTAGATCTCACATTTCTTTACGTGTATTAGTGTATAGAAAGTCGTATATATATAGATTAGTATATAAGCATTTTGTCTTATTAAAGTAAGTTTATACAAGTGATATGTTGTCTACTATTACTTTTACGGGCAGTTTGGCCGCCACATTACGAATGAGTGGAGTGGGTTATTTTAATCCACTACATGTTTATTTAAAGGATTATCATAGTCCTAGAATTATGACTATTTCTTATTTTATTTCTCATATTCCTTAGTCTCTCTTTTCACTATTTCTCACTATTCCTCACCCCATCTCTCATATATATGTCACTATTCCTCACATCTCATTTTACTATTCTTCACTACTCCAAACATATATTTATAATCCAAATTATAATAATCTATATCTCAAACACAGATTATTATAACTCACAAATTATAGTAACCACATGTTATAAAAATTCACTCACGTCCCAAACGTCCCCTTAGTTTTTAAACTTTTTATAAAAGTAATTACTCCATGCATTGTAAATCATTAAGAACGAGGAGTATGAAAAAATTGAAGACTTCAAAACTTTACGCATAAAAAAAGTGTGTCACTGCATTCTGATTATAATGAACATGAGAAAAAGAGACAATAACTTTGCAATTCTAGAACAGATAGCCATTACTTTCAAAAGTTTTGCATCCTCAAACCAACAAAACAAACATACTTGAGATGAAAGTAGAGCTCTAAACAACATTTATTGCTTAACATCCAAAATGATAGTTACAAGAGTTTGGCATCTATTTAGTGGTGAGCGGTGAGATATTGATAGGAAGGGTTGTCCTTTAGCCTTTACCATAAACCTCAATCCACCATGTTGAATCTTAAGTTTGGTAATCAAATCATAATCACCAATAGACTTAAAATCAAATATGCTTCATCTAAAATTTCAATTTGTTCCTTGCCTCTCTACAATTCTCCCAAAGAATGATCACCCATGGTAACAAATTTGGTTCATACTGTTACAAAAAGTACAAATATTAAAATGATACTTATCAAAGTAGAGCGACTACCACTGTAACAACTTTAAAAATACAAAATTAAATTATTATTACAAATTCAAGTTCATAAATTTAGTAATATAAAGTATTCTTTTAACCTATGATGAAAATATCAATTATATCTTCATTTGAATAGTGGACTTATAAGATACCTATGAACACCATCTAGATTGAAGTCCCCATATTAACTCTCCCTAACTTTTTTTCATATATATACATAATAAAGAGAGTAGGGCCATACATTGCTTGATGGCATTGTCAAACACTAATAGCTATTAGCTATTAGGTAGCCATGAATCTCTTTTAAATTATGACTGTTTATAGCTTTTTCTTTTCATGCAACACATTGCTTCCTTTCTTCTAATTACTACATTTTATCCACAAACCAATTTTAAGATTATATGCTTTTCTAAAAGTGATAAAGTATAACCCCTGCTCATCTGGATTAACATTATTCCAACTTTAACACCCACTCGAAATCATTTCAGGCTGCATACACGTTGTAAGCAAAATATCATCTTTTTTTTTTCCAGGCAACAAACAATAAACACTTCTTAAAGTTTCATTCAGTTTCCTCCCAGATCGAAATCATTTCAGGCTGCATAATATTTATGAACCAGACAGTCCATTTCCCTTTATGAATATATATAATCCATGATGTAACTAGCTTTAGCTTTTGTTTCAACTCTACTTGCAAGCAAGGAACCACTTCGACAATGCTTTATTCCATCTCACCTATCTTATATAAACCTCTACCATCTAAATCCTAAATCACAAAACTAAGTTTCTACTTATTCTTTTTTAGCAAAACTCTCAAGTGTTTACTTTGTTATGGCAGCCTTCGGTCATCCCGCTTCGAAAATGCATCAACTTACCAAAACTGATCGGAGAATGTTACCTGCCTCTGATGAAAATGCAATGACAAAACAAATTCTTGCAACTCATTCTCCGGACAGCCACAAAGTCGATGTCAACCCCATTCTGCTCATTGTCGAGGAAGTTATTCGTCATGCAACTCCGGATATAATTGGCAAAGTGCTTGATGTGAAACATTTCTGATTTACTCCATTTGGCTTTCTTTCTTGCCTACTTAAGACTGATATAGTAATGAAATGATGTAGGGCAATGGCCAGTTGGATGACCAACTCAGTTTAGCAGAGATGGATGGGATGCTTGAACCGCTGGCTCATGTCGTACAAAAAGTCGGCGCTGAGGTCGAATGAATTTATATATATATACATTTGCTCTATCGAAGTTTCTGAATTTGAACTTCTCTGTCATCATTTATGTTATGCTTAAGATGTAAAGGCTCTTTCGTTCTTTTTGAACTTTTTTGACAATGAGAAACTGAAGTTTTGTTGTTTCTGTTGCTACAGCTAGCATGTAAGTGCTCAGGTGGAGATGCACATGCCACAACTATGGCTATACTGAACTTACTATCAAATTACTCATGGGATACAAAAGTGGCGATCACACTGGCGGCCTTTGCTGTGACCTATGGACAGTATTGGCTTTTGGCTCAACTTTACACAACCAATATGCTAGCCAAGGCTCTGGCTTTGCTGAAGCAATTGCCTGATGTTATAGAGCATTCCAATTCATTGAAACCCCACTTCGATGCGCTTAGCAAACTCATTGCGGCTATATTGAACGTAACGAAGTGCATTGTGAAGTTCACCGAGCTGCCATCTCAGTACATTTCATCAGACACGCCTGCAATGTCTGTTGCACTTGCCAGTTTTCCTACAGCTGCCTATTGGACTATCAAAAGTCTGGTCGCTTGTACATCGCTGATTGAAAGCCTTGTCAGCTTGAGCCATGAGTAAGTAACATCATTGTAAAGCTTGGGCCTAAATCATAGTCAAGAATCAACTCACTTTCACTGTTATGTTTTAGACTAATCATGTCAACCACTGAAGTATGGGAACTTTCGAGCTTGGCTCACAAAGTAAAAGATATACACGGGCATCTCCAGATGCAGCTGAAACTTTGCTTACAATACATAGGTGAGAAAGTAAACATTTGATAATAATTTGCAAACCTTCAAGTGTATGATGAAATGATAAACAAGCTCCTTGATGCAGATGAGAAAAGGCACGAAGAGGCCTATCAGAATCTTGTGAAAATTTCAGAAACTCTTCACCTAGACAATATGAAGTTTATCAGGGCCTTCATTTCTACAAGAGAAGACATACATCCTATCTATGATGGCACCACCAAAATGACGGTTTGTTCACAAATACAACATGCTTCAACTACTACACTATTGAATCTAACTTCAAACTAAAGAAGGGCCATTTTTCTCGTGACACAAGCAGGTTCACCTTGAAATACTGAAGAGGAAACATGTGTTACTATTGATATCAGATCTTGATATCCCCCATGAGGAGGTTATGATACTTGACAACCTATTCAAAGAATCGCATCAGCGATCAGAAATTCGATACGAGATAGTGTGGATTCCAATTATTGATCCAGCAGTCGAACAGCACAGCAAAAGCAAACACAAGTTTGAGGAGCTAAAACAGCTGATGCCATGGTTCAGTGTATATGACCCTTCAATAATTGAGCTCTCAACCATAAGGTTCATCAAAGAAAAATGGAACTTCAGAAAGAAAACCATTTTAGTGGCTTTAGATCCACAAGGAAAAGTCTCTTCCACCAATGCTCTTCACATGATTTGGATATGGGGAAATCTAGCCTTCCCTTTCACTTCAGAACGAGAAGAAGAACTATGGAAAACAGAAAGCTGGAGGCTCGAACTTCTCATAGATGGCATAGATTTCTCCATTCTCGATTGGGTATTTCACCACGTTCTCAAAAACCCCATTTCATAAAACATTTCTCATTTTCAAGAACATTTCACAAAAGGGTTTGTTTCTTTTTCTGTTTCTGTTTCATCAGGCAGCAGAAGGAAGATACATATGTATATATGGAGGAGAAGACACAGAATGGATCAAGGAATTCACAAGCAAAACAAAAAAAGTAGCAGAAACAGCAAATGTGGACTTACAAATGGCGTATGTAGGGAAGAACAATGCCAAAGAACGTGTGAGGAAAATCAGCATCATGATTTCAGACAACAAACTAAGCCATTACTGGGCAGATTCAACACTTGTTTGGTTCTTCTGGGCAAGATTAGAGAGCATGATGTACTCAAAACTAAACTATGGAAAAACAGTTGAGAATGACCCAATAATGCAAGAGATTATGACCCTTTTGAGCTTCGATGGAAGTGATAAAGGATGGGCCATTTTCTTTGGAAGAGCAGGAGAAACGACAAGAGCAAAAGGAGAAACTGTTCTGAGTTGTATATTAGCATTCGATCAGTGGAAAGAAGAAGTGGAAGAGAAGGGTTTTGTGAAAGCTTTGGCTGAGTATTTGCAACAACTTAAAACCCCACATCATTGCAACCGCCTGATTCTGCCGGGACTCGCCGGAAACATACCGGAAAATGTGGTGTGTGCAGAGTGTGGAAGAGCAATGGAGAAGTATTTGATGTATCGATGCTGTGTTGAATGAGTTAAACTGAAAACAGTGGATTTTATGTTTATGTTTGTTATGTTTGGTTGTTTGTTTTTTATTTTTTCTTTTCTAAATTAATGGTGAGTTGAAAGAGAATTGTCTTTTGGTTTTGGGATTTGATGTTACTTTACCTCTAAGTTCTAACAACGAATCATGAAATAAAGTTTTATCCTTTCTCTCTCTCTTTCTCTGTTTCTGCAGATTCTCTGTTTTTCTTTTTCTCACTAATACACTGTTGGATGAAGTCAAAAAGAAAAAAGAAATAATTGTTTTTTTAGTCTCCAAATTTTGGGTTTATTGATATTTATCCTTCTACGGTATAATTGATCCAAATTGTTATGCTAAATGTCAATAATATAAGTACAGTTGAGCTTGACTCAGGTTCTCGTGGTCTCATACGTATTTTAAACAAAGAACAATAATATTTAAAAAAGAAACTAAAAAGAATTAACGTATAAACTATTTTCACACGTAAAGAAGACCAAACTTCATAACGTAATTTTCAAAGAAAATAAAAATAAAAAGAGCATTACCCTTTAAATGGATTTAATGTTTTATATAGTTGGAGTCTCATGGAATTGACAAAAACCCTATTCATCAATCACTATTAGGTGTAAATTAAAAAATAATAATAACAATAACTAAACCTAAACCATGACCTCAAAACTCCAGTCAATTCAACGTGTTGAATTATTATTTTTTTAAAATTCAATTCTCTCAAAATTAATTTAATTCCATCCTTTCAATTCAACTTACTCATTACTCAAATTTAAAATCATGTATAAAGAAGTTTAATAGTTAATCTTTTTATTACGGGTAGAAATGTGCAACGTTATCTTTTTTATAATATACTTTTTGACTTAGAAAAAAAGATTATTTTAAATATTTAAAAATATAGTAAAACTTTTAATTGATATTTGATTTAGTATCTCTCGTTAATAGATTAATAGATTAATGTTTTTGATTCATTTTACAGGTTAAATAGTATAACACAATAAGTGATTTTAGAAGATAAAAAGGAAGGATGTTTTCTTAAAATAATGTAATAAAACTAAAAGTATTGTTTTCTTCTTTATTTACTAAAAGTATTGTTTTCTTCTTTATTTACTAAAAGTATTGCTTTCTTTTTTGTGGGGTATAAAGTCCACTCTCATATGATTACTTTTGTGCAGGGAATTACCAAATTAACCTCCCAATCACTCAAGCATTTTTAAATATACATGTAATGTTTTAATAAAATATAAATAAAAAAACATTTTAATTCTTTTAATTCACTTGTATTTTAGGAAAATGGACATAGTTCTAAAGGACAAAAATACTAAAAAATATTTTAAAATATAACAACAATTTTCAATGAACTCAGTATCTATAAGTAGTAGATAATAGTAGTCTATTCATATCTACCAACATCTATAATTTTTATTTTGATTATTAAACAATATTTCCTATAAAAGTTTAGCATCAATAAATTATATTTTGCACTTGTAAATATCTTTGTTCATTTTGTTAGATTTGAAAACATCGTAGGAAGTTTTTTCAGAAATAGAAAAAGAGTTTTTTCAAAAATAGAAAATTTTAGCAAATTATTTTCACTTCATAGAACAAAACCAATAAAAGACAAAAAAAAATATACAATGATTTTTCTATAAAATATAAATATTTTATCAAATGTTCTATTTTTTATAATGTAAATGGGTGGAATCTCTATTCTAATTATTAGACAATATTTCCTACAAGTTTTACTAATAGAATACCCTTTATTCAATTTGACAAAATTAACACTATTGCTTTTGCAAAAAAAAAAAAAAGTAATTTAATCTATATAGTTTGATAAAACATATATATAATGAGATTTTTTCGAAGTATGGGAATTAAATTTAAAACTCTAACTTACGGACTAAATTTGTAGTGAAGTATGGAAGTGTGACATTAAAATAAAATATAAAACAAAGATGTTATCACATCAAGAAAGTTATTTTCATATGGTAATGAATTGAAGGAATTAAATATTAACTTTTGTGTGGAAAAAAATATAAATTACGAAGAGAGAGAGAGAAAACAAAATGTGAATTGAGTGGCATGGGGACCGTAGATAGTTTTCATTTGGAACCATTAAAAGTGTCTTATGGATCCCATCCAACGGCTGATATTATCAAGAAGACCCCGTCCACTTGGCTCTTAATTCCTTGACTTCTATTACCCAATGAAAACGTGTATTGACTCAAGACTTCCATCAGGATTTTTTTTCCCTTTCTAATTATAGATACAGTGATAGGTCTAAAAAATTTGAAAATATAAGTCCGATTTAGGTTACACTCACCTAACCTATCAAACAAAAGGTTGTATAAACTTAACTATCATTGCAAACACTTGTTTAGAGCAATAACTAGGTATAGCATATTCTATACAATCCTTTTTGTTACCTAGTAAATAACAGTCCAATTCTCTTATCCCGTGACAAAAGGATTGGTATTGGTCTTTAGAATATATCGATGTAAATTAAAATAAGTTAGATATTTTTCTTTTATTTAAATCATAATGGTTGGTGTTGTTTTGGAGGGCCTACCATTTAAAGTATCATTTGAAAAGTCATATGCAAAGGAGGGGATGGAATTTCAAGGGAAATGTGGAACATACATGTGATGTTCAAATACCAAAGTAAAATGTTTTTCTCCTACCATAACTTTTTCTTAATCTACAAATTACAAGACTTTTTTTGTCACATTTGATTAGGTAGTTCCAAACATTCTTGAAATACTTCAGTTTCTGTTAGAAGAAGGGCTTAATTACTTTTTTTTGTCTTTTGAACGTTCAATCGATGAAACCCATATCAAACTTACTGTAAAAAGTATTCAAATGGAACAGAGATGAAGCTTTTTGTTTGTAAAATTTGTGTTTCTAATGATAGATGGATTGAGAGATAGAATAACAGCCAAGGTAAAAACTCTTTTTCTACCTCTAAAATTTATGAACTCTTTAGAAGAAAGCTGAAATTTTGAACTTAGTTTCTGGAGTACTTTCTTTTTAAACTAATTGTTTTGTTGAGCTATTGTCAGTGGGCAAATCTGTTTTGTGTGGGCTAATTTTCATTCTTCACGACATTCACCGTTGGAGTTTCAAGGCTTTTTTCTTTGTCTTAATAATAATGAAGGTTTTTCTTTTGTATGGTGAGACTATCGTATCTTAGAGTCCGTGCAAATAATAATAATAATAATAATATTGTTATTAATATTATGTTTGAAGCACAGTGTTACTCAAGAGTGAGCATGATAGACCAAAAAACCGAACTGACCATCTACTAATGAGAGGAGTCGATCGGTGTTGGTCTAGAAAAGTTTCAAATCGAGAAATTTCAAAACATATTTCATAGTGTTAAACTGATGGACTAACATTTACTCATAGATGGTTTAGATCGGTTTAAACATTTATTAAAAAAAAAACCCTATGTACTAAAAAAATCCTATTAAGGATTAGATTAAGTTACAAATTTGGTTCATGTAATTAAAAAGAAGGTAGATTCTAATCACTACGATTTATAATAATAAACTTATTCTTAGAAGAGAACTATTTATAAGGCCTGAAATCTACTCTTTATAATGAGTGAAATCTTATCAAATCATAAAGACTAAATTCCAACTTTTAATATCATATAACTAAACTCTAAAATTTATGAACTCTTTAGAATTATAAGAATTAAATTTTAATTTAACCTAAATATTATTACCATAACTTAGTACCAATGTCAACGTTACCAATGAAAAGAAAAACTACATCGACAATGTACACATAGCTCAACCAAGTGGGAATGGGTTTAACCTACCATATGACAATTAGCAACGACTACAACTCGTCCAAACACTTTTTTCACCTTTACTTTTACTTGGACATTTTGCAAATGTTACATTTCATTGTTTGGCAGGTAACCTAGCGATTACCAACTAAGAAGTTGCTCCATACCTCATCATGGTTATGAAAGAAAGGTAACAACAACAAACTAATCAGATAGGCACACTTTTTATCGAGGATAAAGATGTGTAATAGGCAACCTAATAGTGGTATAGTTTTTGTATTATTTTCCCCCTAAAATTGAGATTCTAATTTCCAATTTTACCGTCGTTTTCCCTAAATTCTATTCCCAGAAAATCGTGAAGGAAATAAATAGATGAGAGCAAAATCAACCTGGGCACTCTCGTCTTCGTGGAAAGGGTTAAAAATAAGTAAAAAGAAGAAAAATTATATTGGGCTCCACCGATCTAAGTGCTATCCCCATTCACTGATAGAACCGCCTATAAAGAAGAAGACCACGACTAACATGACTACCAATCCTTCCTTCCTTCCCTGCAAAACTCCGTTCAAACGCCGCCGGAAAATGCCTTCACCTTCACCTTCACCTTCACCTTCCTCCAAACTCCTTCCCTTCTTGGCTTTTCTCTCCATCGTTGTCCATGTCCACGCTGGTCTGAATCTTGATCCTTCAGATCTCAGAGCCTTTTCTATCATAAAAAACGACTTGGGCATTGACGGTCAACTCTCCTCTTCACCATGCCACAACGCCGGCGTGTTCTGCGAGCGGCGGCTCTCCAACAACGGCACTTATGTTTTGAGGATCACCAGGCTTATTTTCAACTCCAAAGGTCTCTCCGGTTCTCTTTCTCCGGCTATCGGCAGGCTCACGGAATTGAAAGAGCTTACGGTATCTAATAATCACCTCGTTGACCAAGTACCTTACCAAATCGTTGACTGCCGGAAACTGGAAATTCTCGATCTCCAAAACAACCAATTTTCTGGAGAAATTCCATCGGGATTGTCCTCGTTGATTCGTCTTCGAGTCATTGAACTTTCCTCCAATAAATTCTCGGGGAGTTTGGATTTCTTGAAGTATTTCCCCAACTTGGAAAGTCTTTCCATTGCCAATAATTACTTTACAGGGAAGATTCCAGCTTCAATTCGTTCTTTTCGTAACCTTCGAGTCTTCAACTTCTCCGGAAATCGCCTTCTCGAAAGCTCAACCTCTATACTGAAGGATGTTGAGTTCTACTCGGCTACTGAAGTTCCCAAGCGTTATATGTTAGCTGAAAATTCCAGTACGAACGGCAAGCAAAGAGCCACCGCTCCCGCCACAGCGCCGACTTCGAGCGCTCAAGCTCCAAATGCCGCACCTGTCCATAAGAATCGGAAAAATAAAGCAAAGAAGATAGCTTCTTGGATACTTGGGTTCATCGCTGGAGCAATTGCTGGAAGTTTGTCAGGATTTATCTTTTCTCTACTGTTTAAACTCGTAATAGCAGCTATAAAAGGAGGAAGCAAGAATTCCGGTCCATCAATCTTTGCTCCTAAACTGATAAAACGAGATGATTTGGCTTTTCTAGAGAAAGACGATGCGCTTGCATCGCTGCAGCTTATTGGAAAAGGTGGATGTGGAGAAGTTTACAAGGCTGAATTACCGGAAAAAAGTGGGAAAATGTTTGCGATAAAGAAGATAACTCAACCTCCAAAGGATGCAGCGGAGTTAGCCGAAGAGGAAAGCAGGCATATGAGCAGGAAAATGCGTCAAATCAAGTCGGAGATCAGGACCGTGGGTGAAATCCGGCACCGGAATCTTCTTCCTCTTGTGGCACATGTCCCTCGTCCTGATTGCCACTACCTTGTGTATGAATTGATGAAGAATGGTAGCTTGCAAGATATGTTGAATCAGGTTTCGGCAGGAGAAAAAGAACTAGATTGGCTTACTCGGCATAACATTGCCCTCGGAGTGGCATCTGGGTTGGAGTATCTTCACATGAACCATACCCCACGTATTATTCACAGAGATCTAAAGCCTGCAAATGTTTTGCTTGATGATGACATGGAAGCTCGAATTGCCGATTTTGGGCTGGCAAAAGCAATGCCAGATGCCCAAACTCACATGACAGCTTCAAATGTTGCTGGTACCGTAGGATACATCGCACCGGAGTATCACCAGACATTGAAGTTCACTGATAAATGTGACATATACGGCTTTGGGGTTCTGTTAGGTGTCTTGGTGATTGGGAAACTTCCATCTGATGAATTTTTTCAGAACACGGATGAGATGAGTTTGGTTAAGTGGATGAAGAATGTTATGACTTCCGATAATCCTAGAGGAGCCATTGATCCGAAGCTCCTGGGGAATGGCTTGGAGGAGCAAATGCTTTTGGCCCTGAAAATTGCCTGCTTCTGCACTATGGATAATCCAAAAGAGAGGCCTAACAGTAAGGATGTTAGATGCATGCTGACACAGATCAAGCACGATGTACCTGAAACTCCCTCTGAATGTGTCTAGAATAATAATGCATGTAAAAGAACGTTTCCGTTTAGATTCTCCCTCCAAGGATGGGCGTTGTCAAGCAAATATCTATATCTATTTGTATTGTCAAACAAATATCTATATCTATTTGTATTCTCTCTAATCACCAGCTTGCAAATTCTAGGGGAAGACCTTCCGTCAATTTTGGAAATGAAATAACAACGTGTAGGAAAGATGAGGAACATCGGATTGCTACAAGACATTTGTTATCTCAGTAAGCATTTCTAAAATAGTATGCATAACCTATGAAACAACCGACTGGATTGCATTTTAATGATCGCTATCTGCAACCACAGTACCATATTTATCATTCATACTCTGGTGGCTTTTAACTTTTCTGCCCTAAAAAATCCCTGGACGTATAAAATATTGATCGAGGAAATTCATATTTTCTGCCTTTCTATTTTTCTGCTTCTCTATCTTTTATTCTTCCTTCATAAAAGAAGGGCTCGTCTTTCTATTACTTACCAATCATGATAAATTATTAGCTGCTTGGTCCTCCTGGAAAAGACACTTGTTAACCGACCTTAGAGAAATCTCTTACATAAGACATTAGAATTTAATAGCACTAAGACCAAGCTTCTTAGACATTTCTTAACAGATAGGAAATTCTTTCATTGAGAAATTTACTCACACCAATATGAAGCGCCAAATTAGATTAGGACAGATGATTCAGATTGATGTTTGTATTGGGATCAGAGAAGACTACATAACTTGAGAAGTCTCCCCACCTCAATCCCACTCAGTTTGTGAGACATCAATCATATTAGCTAACTTACTAATGAAGGGTACAGTCCAAATAATCACTCTATAAAACAAGAACTTAATCTTCAAGAGCAAGACATTGCAATGTGTGAAACGGGATGCTACCTTAAAAATCCAGTAGTAACTGCGGAAGAACTCTCTCCAAATGAGTGGGTTCAATTCTGCTAATACCTTCTGCTTCAGCAATTGTTGCAGTGCGCTGCACAGCCTCTGCACAAATAGAAAAGTTAACCTAAAAGAAGAAGGAAACATTAGACACCAAACTAACCATCTGACGTTTCACCACAGATACCTGAGATAAAAATCTGTACAAGTTTAGTGCTCAATTTAAGAGCATTTGCATTAGCTGCATGGAAAATTAAAACAGCGAGGTCAGAAATGGTTTCTACATCTCCCAGTAGACAGTAATCATTCGAATAACAGCGGCTCGATGGAAAAAAGCACTCCTAAGAGAAACAGTAATTTAAAAATGAAATAATAGTAAGTTGTGGAAGTAAAAACTAAAGATACCTGACATCGGCCTGCTTTTCTTGGACGTTCCAGCCCCAGCGTCAACCTGACGAAGATAAGTACGCTAAAGATCAACTCCACTGGTCTAGTCAGAAAAAGCCTTACTCCAAGTTTGCAACAAAATAGATAATCACTGATTTTTAGTTAAATTCGCTAGACTACAATATCAATTTTTTATATCAATTCAAGAAGTAACAAGAGCATTCTAAGATAAACCTGGTGCCAGTGAAATCAAAACGCAAAACGATGACAAACATTTTCACGAAAGATAACAAACAATAGCAGTTGAAAATAAATTTTCACAAGAAACTCACGAAAAGGGAACCACCTCGCAATCCATAGCATCCGGATTATTCTCGTTTTTCTCGCGCTCTGAAAATGAAGAAGTGATCAGAAAAGAGAGAACGAAGAACTGAAAACAGATAGATAGATAGACAGAAGGAGAGAGTGATCCAAAGTCCTAACCAAGTGATCTTCTGCTCCACTCCAGCTTGAAAATGGCGTGAATTAGATCCTGTGAATTATACACATAAACGCCAAATTGAAAGAAAAACATAGACGTAGCAGACTGTTTAAACAATCAAACGATGAATTGAACTTTGAATGAAGATGAGAGAACTACAGGATGAAATCCGGTCTCTTCCATGGTGAATCGAAACTGGGGAGTGCAAGTCTGTAAGCTGCAACTTTCAAGTTTCAAATTTCGACTTGTCCCGCACCACGCCTTTTTGATCTGTTTTCCAATTGCCGCTAGTTTTACCCTTTTATATGCATCAGATTGTCCCGCGCCACGCATCTGTATTTGGGCTTAAGTTAGGCCCAACCCAAAGCCACACTCTCCATCTTCTTGCGTGTCCGTTTGGGTTTGAATTTTGAAATTTTTTAATAAAAATCCCAAAAACATAAATAATAATAAGAGACATTTTTTAAAATAGAAAATAAATTAAAATATTTACCAGCTAGAAAAATTTTGGATTCTATCATAATTTTCTATCACTATAGCATATCAATGACAATATAGGTCGTAAATATTTGGTAAAATTTGTTATTTTTTTAAATTCCTTTGATAATAATAATAAAACTTTTTATTTAGCATAACTATTAGGGTAGGGATTGGGAGATTTAATCCATCCATCTCTAGAGAATAGTACGTCTCACTTAAGGTATAGTTATGTTCACTTTAGAAAACAAAACAAAATCACACGTTAATAATGATTTGATAAGTTTTATATCTTGTTAATAATGTGTTGTACGGATATACATGTGTATTTTCCTTTCCTATGCTATTTTACGGAACATAAAATATAACATATATGGTAACAATGTCAGCTTCTAAAACGAACATCAAACTGTATCTCAATTCTCCCAACTCCCAAGCATGAGTGTATTATAATTAGAGATTAGTACAAGTAATGTAGGTTATGTTTTCATTGATTTATAAAAATTTAGGGTGTATTTAAGCATAATACTTCTAAATATCATTCGAAAAATCAATAATGTTATTCATTCCTCTTCTAACAATGACTAATCATTTTTTTAGGTGTATCTATCAAATCATTTTCACTTAATTTAATAAATCAAAATATAATATATACAATTCAAACTTTCATCAAATTCCCTCGTATTCTACTTTTTGTTTTTTCTGTTTTTCACTGCATGAAAGAAATGTAAACATATTCGGTCATGTAAGTTTCATATTTATCAAGAATCAAATATAAGGTTTAAAATACTACTTTTGATCTTATAAACTTGCATGAAAATAACAAGTATACCTCTAAACTTAAGTTTGCAAAAATTTATCTTTGATATCAATGAAAATTTTCAATTATTCTAAACTAAGCTATAATAACTCAAGATTAATCTAATATTTAATTTCACATCTAATATTTAATTTCATAGTATAACATCAAAATCAATCAATTTTGAATAATTATTGAAAGAAGATTTCAATCGATTTTGTAAATGAGTAAACGTAATTTTAAGCATTTGCAGCATCAATCAAAGCTTGGAACTCCAAACTCGTATTTCTCCATCCAAGCTAGCACTACAGATCATCAAACTCCGTTCACGATCTTCGACGGAAACCAAAACCAACGATTTCACCGGCGACCTGTGTCCATCCATCACAGTCGTACATCGGTAACCATTTGTAACATCACCTCTCCAAATCCTGAGCGTCCTATCTTCCGACCCACTAACTAACAAGTCTCGAAAAGTATACAAGCACAATATAGCCCCTTGATGACCCCATAAATCCTCCACAAACGAAATCTTCTTCCCACCATCTTCTTTCTTCCACACCATTATCGAACGATCACTGCTCCCTGAAAACATTGCCCAACCTCCCTCGTTTAGTACGATCGCATTTACCTATAAATGAATTGTATTAGTATTTAGTTCCTTTTAGTATTCAGTATTTAGTTGATTGCCAGATTACCGTGGATTTGTGGTTGTTCAAAGTCCTAACCAACGTATACTTCTTCTTCTTCTTCCCCTCTCTGACCTCCCAAACTCCAATAACCCCATCAGCAGCGCCAGTATACACGACGCCGTTCTGCCCTACAGCAACAGCGTTGACTGCATCCTCGTGAGCTTTGACAGACAACAAACACTTATGGTCAGAAGCACTCCAAACCTTTAAACTCCGATCCCATGAAACAGAGTACACAAATCCTCCATTAACCACCACCCCAGAAACCGCATCCCAATGCTCAATCCACAGCCGCTTACGGTGTCGCCGTACATGAACATAATTCCGCGGCGAAATAAACCGGTACAGCCGGTCTTTAACGGTGGGGAGAGCAGCCAGAAGCCGGTGACGTGGCGGTCCCGAGCGTGTGACCTTCCATACTCTGATCTTGCAGTCCTGATGAGCCGTGAAGACTTTCCAAGGCCCAAATGCGATGGATTTAACGGACCCCGAAGCAGCATCGTTTACGCAAAGAGTGTCGATTTGAGTGAAGTGGTTGGTTATATCGAAGACGGCGATTTGGTTGGTAGCGCCGGAGTAGAGGAGGCCGTTATGGGCGGCCAAGCAGGTGGCGGTGTTTGGAGTTGTGAGTGTGGCTATTCTAAGCGGCGTCGTTTCCTGTGCCATTGGTATTTTTCCTGCATGTTTGAGAAGAAACCGTGATTTATAACAAGTGTGGGGAGCACGTGTGAGTGGTACACGTGGCGGAAGTGGGATATTTTTGTATTATTTATTTGACACGTGGCTTGATGAGATGGGTTTTAAATTTTTATGCTCTTTTTGTTTTGTTTGTGAGTTGATGGAATTATGCTCTGATTGGTTGGGATTTGATTCAAATATTGTGGGAGGTGGAGGCCTCATAAAAGATACGAAATGGGACATTTTGGTAATTTTGCATATAATTAAATTATAATGTTTAATCCAAACTTCAAATTTATTAGAATGTTTGTAAATAAATATTTGTAGATATAACATAATACAAAATAATTAATAGATATGATCAAACTTAGACGATGGAGATTTTAATATATTATAATTATTTAATTCAACGTAGATGTCTCATTTCCTTTATCAAGTTATAACTGCAATGTGGCATCAACATGCTTTTGTCTAGGGTGTTTTTTATCTATAGTCGTATGTTTAAACATCCCCAAACCATCTTATTTTTATGTTTTTTGTGCATAGTTTAGTCTATTATTGCTTTCAATTTGATGTTGTTGACCTTGGATGTGACATTTCGCAATTTTCATATGCAAGCATGTTGAACCTAACAACGTTTAAAATGTACTATAGATGAGACCCACTAGTTGAATCCTCAATCAAACTCTGTCTTACTCTTTGCAATTGACAGTTTTCAATGTTTTCTTTAATGGTGTTTTCAATGTTTTTCTTTCTCTTCCACATTTTATAAAACCATTTTCTCTAAAAACGTAAAGAAAGCTACATCATACTGTGAGTTTGTCCACAACTTCTGGATTTACTACAAACGTGAAGAACAAGTGTAGCACAATCACATGTTTCATGTTTGAAAGATTACGATTGTGACACAATGTACACCTTGTGGTTAGGTAATTGATCTTACGATCCAAAATAACTTGTATTGTTATCGTGTTTGTGAATATCAAAATGTATTTTCCACTATAATAACATAAAAATTTATTAATTTTCATCTATGTGGCAGTTGAAATAGTTAAATTAACCATGGAGTCCACACAAATCATTATTAGACACTAACAAAACACTTTCCGTCCCTACAAAAACCCTAATAACTATGAGAAGTACAACGCAACAATCTCCCACACAAAACACCAAATTCAAAAGTAGACCAATAGACTAAGGGGTAGTAGTACTAGTCTCTCTCTCTATTATTCATTGTATTATATATATATACACACTAGGTATTTTGAAAAATGCAAAATGGGTTAGGTAGAGACAAACATTATTTTAATTTGAAGGAAGCAAAAATAAATGAATACGTGTTGTAGGGCAAGTAGAATAACAATGAAAGAAGGGGAATATCAAAATCACATATAAACTATACAATGTCCTTTTCTAAGTTAAGCAAGAACATGTGACATGTGACATGCATATATTAAAATAAAGAAAACAAAATCAAACTATATATGTAGTATTAAATCATTGAAACGTGTCACGTTTATATAGTTACAATGTTGATTTAAATAATCCAAAAGGGAGGCAATAGGGAGAGCATGTTCTTCCAATATAGACCAATTGAGTTTGTGTCAAATGATTATTATTATTTGTGGAGCATGTGATGAGATCAACCAACCACTCTTATTTTAGACTAAACTATGGGACAATAGGAGACTTCTCATTGGTGGGATCATTACTTTATTCAACCAATTAGTGAAATAATGGAAGATAACAACATTGTGACTTTGCTGCTTTATATGGTTTGGAGTTTCTATGCTTTGGTGCTTTCTCCTACCAAATTCTTACACATCATTAAATGCACCATGTATTTTTAGCAAATAAAAAATAAAAAGGAAATATTATATTACACAAATATGTCGATAATCAAATTATAATTTTCACGAAATGGGTATGTTACGGATAATATTGAGTCCAGAGTTGCAAGTTTAAAAGAGAGACGTGAAAGAAAAATGTGAATGGTTGGATCATGTTAGAATCAAGAGAGTGCATGAAAGGGGCGAGAGTGAAAAAAAAGTAATAGTAAATAAGAAGTTGAGCTACACTGGGTGAGAAATGTTAACTATGAGTCTAATAGAATGCTACACTACAAAGAGTAAAAATTGAACCGACTTTTTAGAGGTATACAAAGGATGTTTTAGTTCGTAGTTAAAAGAAAAATATATAATTAATATATATTCAAAATTAAATTAGAGATTGTTGCTACTTCCATCAAAAGAAAAAACAAATCAAGAAAATGTTGAAATATGTGTTGCAAAAATGCTAAATGTCACACTACAAGAAATTCTTGATCTTCCGACGCTGTTTTAAACCGTCAGGAGATCTTGCATCGGGAGATAAGTCTCACTCGACGCACAAACTGGTGCTTCAGGAGAGGCAAACTGGTGCTTCAAGAGAGGCACTATCTCCCAATGCATTACTTACTGCATCGGGAGATCTAAGAGAACTCCTGACACGTTGCTATATGCGTCGGAAATTAAAGGCTAACTCCTGACGCAGTTTTTGATGCGCCAGGAATTAACTCTCATCTCTACCCATATCTGTAAAGAGGTAAGGGGACTTCAATCACAAAAATACGAGACGGTAGCATGCTCAAAAGAATTAACACTAATTACCAAAACTAAAGAAGTGGTTTACCTATCTTATAAAAAATGCAGGGTCCTTTGTTTTTTCCAATGTAGAATCCTCGACACCGACTAATTACAAGCCTTTGATATAATTAGTAGAATCAAAATCCACAAAAATAATTCATCCAACTATAACAAAAAATTAGTTGACTAATTTAAAGTGATAAACAAACACTTAACATAGAGTTTACAACGTTCATAAATAAATAAGATTTTCTCCAAAAGAACATCACATATACAATAATAATCAATCAACGAATGTTCTATAATACTAACAGGAACACACAATTCGACATATACTTAAAGTAAGAGGTTCATGTCTCTATATCCTACATTTATTAGAAGAGCACAAATGGGATATGCCAAAGAAAAGAGAGAGGAAAAAGCTGCCCCATTTCAGCTTTGAAATGGTAGGGAGAGTGGGAGGAAAGAGAAGGAATGTAAGGTGATAAGTCCAAATTGAGTGAGGCCCATTCCTCTGGGGCTTTGGTTATTGTTGTAGGGCAGCCCTACACTTTCTGTGTCTTTGGTCCACCCTATAAGTGGGTTTCCTTTGGGCAACCCCATGTTTCATGTTCCATTCCATTCATTTAATACATCGTTTTTGTTCTCCTCCCTACTTTAAAGTTTGTTTAATTTTAATAAATTTTAAATGATAAAAGCAACAAACTACTAATCTAAGATTTACCCGATGATACCTCAAAGTATAAAATCCAAAACAACATCTCAATGCCTATTAATAAGTGATATTGATAGAAACGGAAAAATGTGTTATATTAATTTGTACATTATTTAAATAATCTTGTCATCTATTATAATTTTCTTTATAATGCTATCTTTAAAGTTTTAAACTTCATGTATAGTCCATTTTTATTACAAATCGAGCCTTTAGCCTTGAGATTAGTGATACAACAATCGCATTAATGAAACTATACATTTAGTTAAACTCACAAGGACCACAAACCCAATAACAAGTTTCATTGACATTCAAATGCTGTACAGTCAGAAGAGTTATCTTGTGAAATTAATCGATGTGAGCATTAGCTAGTCCGAACATTTACAAGTGTGTATATATATATAACTATATGTATAATTAAAAGGAAAAGGGAAGAAAAGAAAAGTAAGAAGGAGCACGTGGATTGTGGATCCCGTGGCGTGGAGGAAAGGAAAAAAATGCAGCATGGAGCCGCTCCCTTGGTCAGTTCTCGACTCTCATCCCAATTCATTCTTTAATCTTTTTCCATTCCCTAATGCATTCTTATTTTTTCCTCTCTCGGAACTCTCCCAAACACATTTATTCACATTCTCTCTTCCCATTTTCTTTTCTTTATTTCAACACACACACACATCCATCTTTTCTTTTATTTTCCTTAATTCAAAATTTAATTTATTCCTTCTCTTATTTATTCATCAACTATTTAATGTTGTGGGAAACTATTTTTTATATAACATAACATTTGTTTCCTCTAATTTAATAAAATCAAAATAATGTGAATGTAATTTCATTTCCTATAATATATGTATATATATGTGTGTGTGAGATGGTCCCTTCTTTGGAACATTTTCCTGCCAAATTTCTGGCCTTTCGGGTGCACGTGGAACAGTCTTCTCTCTCACTCTAACTTCCTTCATGCTCTTCTCATTTACTCTATCCTTCTCTCTCTCTCTTCCTTTTTCATATATTAAAATTAAAAATATACTTATATTTAAATAAAATAGTCAAATATAGCAAATTTGACAAAATATTTATAACCTATAACAAATTTTCAGATTCTATCCATAATAGATATTGATAGAAACTGATATACTTCTATCAGTCGCATTTGATAGACAGTGATAAAATTTATCAGTTTCTATCGTAGATAGAATCCAAAATTTACTATAGTTTGTAAATATTTTTATTTGTTTTATTATATTTAAAAAAAATTACTCTATTTAATTACATTTCGAGCAAATTTTGTCATATCAAACAAATTATTTTTTAACGTGAGGGATGAAAAGAGATGCATAAATATATATATATATATACACACATCAAAATATGTCTCCTCCCCACTCTTGCTTCCATTGTCACTTATCCATTTTTATAGGAAAATTGTAATTGATGACAATTTTATGAATAATAATTAAGGATGTAGCAACATTTTAAAAAAATTGCAAATATAGCAAAACTATCATTGATAGACTTGTATCATTGATAGACTCGTATGATCTATCAATGATAAACCAATATTTGCAACATAGTCTATCGATGGTAGACTTCTATCATTGATAGAATTTGACAAATTTTACTATATTTGCAATTTAAAAAAAAATGTTGCTATATACTTAATTATTTTGAATCTAATTGTTAAATTTGCAACTATCCTATTTCTATAAGATTTAAATTGGGTTTTATTTTCATTTAATTCTTTCGTTTTGAAATATTATACTTTTAGTCATTAAATCTTGTGATTGAATTAATTTTAATTAATTCTTAAATTTTTAAGTGTTACAATTTCACCGTTATATTCAATTTTTGTCTATTGATTTCAAAAATATTTTTATCTCAAAATTTCACTAAAATGCAATTGTTAATATGTAGGTTTGATGTTTAATAACTAATTGAAAATAATTATAACTAATTAAGTTTGATTATTTATTCATCATTCAACCAAAAAAAACAATAATAAAAATTAAGTACATTTTTCAAAATTCAAACCTAAAAAGAATACACTGTTATATTTCTATTATTTCACTGTATATATATATATATATTAATGTTGATTTTAAATTGAATTATTTTATTTTTACTATTATTTTTCCTGGCCTTTATAAATAGATATAATCTGGTGTTGTTGAGATTCAATAGAAAAAGAGGGGGGAAAAATCAATTATTAGGGCTTTTACAGTGAATATCAAAAGAGATGTGCTGTTCAGCCAGCTATGAACAAACAATCTCAAACCAAAGTACAATTAACACACAACTCAACCTTCATTCAATTAATTTAAACTTTCACTCATTTTAAATTAATCATTCTTAGTATATTGATTTCAATCACAATTTTTTCTAATTAAATTGATATAACTATCAACGGGTGTTTATAAAATATTTGAAAATTGAACCAAAACCAATTGCATGCGGTTTGTGTTATATTGAAATCGCTTCTTATGCGATTCGATTCAATTTAATTTTTTTAAACCGAACCGAACCGCTTTATTTAACAAAAAATTAAAGAAATGTTCATACAAGTTTTGTTTCTAAAACTCTATTAAATATACGTTGATCCGAGATCCACCAACATCTAAAATAGAAAGAAATTTTTTACTGAACTCAATGTTTTGATGGCCTTAAATTCTCTAGGATTTAAACCAAACCGAAACAGAAACCACGTATGTGATTCAGTTTGACACAAACCGTACCGTTCGATTCGGTTTCATATAAGATTTTTTTTTTTTTTTTTTTTTGCATTTTGTGATTCGATGCAGTTTCAGCTTAAAATCAAAATTCTAAACCGAACTAGACTGCAAACACCCCTACACTAGACTTGCCTCGTTATTGGAGCTGGGGAACTTTTAATTGATACATATGTGTGTGTGTCTATGGTCTCTTTCTTTGTGCTTTGGCTAGGGGGGAGAGGGGAGGGGGTGGGGTTCAAAATCATATAGACACGAGTAACGAAATGGGACAGCCTGTCAAGCCGTTTTCAAAGTTAAAATATATATATATATATATATATATATTAATTTCTTATGACATTTAATATAAAAATATTATATAGTTCCCTTCAACATTACTCTATCTATCTACCTTATCATAAACCTTCATTATTATTATACATTTTTTTCACTATTTAACTTATTATTATTCAAAATCAAATGTTCCCTTCCCATGCAAATTATTCTCTCAACTTTCACTTCATAATCATTGTTTAATTCCATGCTCCTCCTCCCCCTCCTATATATATATTATATACTTTTTAATCAATCAAAATTTAATATAATATATACATTTTTTTTCTTAAAATGTAAGGTATTTAATCACTTAAGTGTTGTCTATTTTTTTTGACAAATGGATTCTTTTTACTTATTACTATCGAGATTATAAATTTTGAAAATTGAACTTGTTGATATGTCACGTGAACTTTACATGTATAAGGTGATGGAAATTGTATGTCTTTAGAGGTGTCATGATTGTTAAAGTATAAAGACTCGTCACTTAGTAGTAGTATAAATGAAGATTAAAAATATCACGATAACTGAAAAGCAAATCGATGAATTATTTTATTTACTAAATATATTAACATAATATTTGAAACTTGAATAAGAGATTTTTTTGGAATTTGAAGCTTAGATAATTGTTATATAAATAATTTTTTTTAGAAAATAAAAAAGAAATGGAGGTAATGAAAATCAAATATATCATGTTTTAAAGGATTGTTTTCAATGTAACAAAATGAATCAAAATACTTACCAAATGTAGCAAAATTTTATTTTTTAAAATAGACCCAAATAATAGTCTGTTGCGGTTTATCATTGATTAATTGTGATATTTTACTATAATTATAAACAATTATCTTTTATTATTTAAAACAATTTACTAACTTAAATGTGTGCATTAATTCTCTTCAAAAAAAAAATGTATCAACTTTTTATTTTTAAAGCATTTTTGTTAACCTACCAATAATAAATAAAAAAGACGTGGATAAATTTTTCAGTACAACCTTAAGAAAATAGAAAATCGACCTCTCACCAATAGGATGAAAAGTCATGCTAATTCTCATTGAACTAAACTCAATTTGATAAGTATAGATGATTTGAGTGTTTACAATATGTATACATATATAATTTTGCATGAAAAGTTATAAAATTCTTAAAATTAAAATTTCAATTTTTCAAAATTTGTAATAAAAACACTAAAATTAAAAGTTGAAACATTTAAATTGAACTTTGGAAAAGTAAGAACAAAATTTATAGTTGGAGTATAATTAGGCTTCAAAGAAAGAAACTAAACTTTGATTAATTGTATTTAAGCAGCTTAGAAATAGAAAAAGGGAAGAGAATCTAAGAACTAAGAAATATTCAAACATTTAAATCTCATAGGTCCATATCAATCAATCATATTCCAAATTCCCCTTGTCTTATCTATATTCAAAAAGGGATGTTGAATATTTGAGGTGCATTTTCTATTGTGGATTTAATTTTGACAAAGGGATAGAAAATGAGATTTGAGAATAAAAAAAGGGTGGAGTGTGAGATAGTAAAAGACAAATTTATTTGATCACTTTAATACATCTAAATTTTCATGCGATCTGTCGTTCGTGTAAATATAACTCAACTGATCGATAACTAAAGTTATGTTCAAATTCTTTCAATTTTATTTGCTAAAAAAAATTAAAAGACTTTTCTCAGGTTGACGTAGTATGAGATTGGTTTAGAGAATCTAACTCAGGTCTCTCCACAAAAGAGGAGAAAACTTATCCATTTGTTCAGTTCTTTCTTTTATCCATTTGTTCAGTTCTTTCTTTTATCCATTTGTACTAAGAACAAGTGGGTTCAAACAAAGCATGACCAAGACAGTTGATCTCAAATGAGGAGATAACTTATACACTTATATTGTTCCTATCGGTCAACTTTGTGCATGAGTTAAACTATGTAATTGAAAGTCTTATCGGTGGACCATATTGATAATGAACTTGGTCTTATATACGTACACTATTTACCATTTTTCAGAGGTGTGCATGACCAAGTCAATAAGCTCGTCCATTATCGATCCATACACAATGGCTAATTCTCATAAGATTTTAAGTCTATTTGTTATTATGATGGATCGTCACAATGGTAAATTTTAACAAATCAAAAGGACGAAAACGATACTCAAGCTATACATCAAAACTATAGAGACAAAAAAATGAAATTGAAGAAAGAAAAAAAAAAAAAAAGAGACATAGTATGAAGAATGTGTGGGCATAAAGAAGGTAAGATGGATGTTTCCATGACACTGCCGGTGACAGAATCGGTTCCCTTTTCAATAAACAAGTGAACAAGAACGATAGAGCTCTCACTTTCTCTCACTCCAAAGTCTTCCCCACACCCCCTTCCCTTCCCTTCTTCTCTGCAGATAAATTTCACATACTTTTCGCTGAAGGAACCTCCTTCTTCCATCGCTCAACGGAATGTGTAAATTTCCCTTTTCTTTTTTCTAAAATCCTTCAATCTTCATCTTTTTTTTCTCTCAATCCCAATTTCAATCTTACTTACTGAAGCTTCATGGGTGGTGTTACTTCTTCCATGGCTGCTAAATTCGCCTTCTTCCCTCCTAATCCACCCTCTTACAAGATTCTTAAAGACCAACCCACTGGTCTTCTTCTCTTGGACCCTTTTCCCCACCGTGAAAATGTCGATGTCTGGAAGCTTCCCACGCGTAAAGGCAATGAGATCGTTGCTGTTTACATCCGTTACCCCATGGCTACTTCCACGCTTCTTTATTCACATGGAAATGCTGCTGATGTTGGTCAGATGTATGAGCTCTTCATTGAGCTTAGCATCCATTTGCGCGTTAATCTTCTTGGGTATGTTCGTTTTCTTTTTCAATTCCTGCATTTTGAGGGCATGGGAAAGCTCGAGGAGTTTTTTTTATTTTTTTATTTTTTATTTGTGTGTATGTGTGTGTGTGTTTGCGTGTGTTTTTCCTCTACTTCGTGTTTTGCGCGAATTAGTGGCGAATTGATCTTTGGATTTATGCATCTGTTGTTGAGGATTGGGATTTTTAGCTGCTTGCTGGAAATTATATGTTTATACTTAGGTGGAAGGTTATGATGTTTGGTTGCTTTTAGTTTATGTGGCTGGGTTCAGTATTTGGGTATTTGAAGTAGAATTGGTTGAGATCAATTGTTAAAGTGGTGATCTGTAGTAGATCTAAATTTTGGAAGATGATTCTGTTGTGTTAGTGGTAATTTTGAATAGTCACTCTGCTGGGGTTTATTCACTTTCGTTCTTCCTTAGCTGCCCACTCATAGTATTCTTGTTTTGCTCATTACCACAACATGGGGAATACGAAACCTCGTCTTCCACGATTGTACAAAATGGAACTAAATTCGAAAGATTAAAATATTTTGTTCCCAATCTTCCTGACCAAATGAGAAATGGAAATTATGAACCACAAGCCTTCAGAGTTTACAGCACTTTTGTGGGCTTAAGACTGAAGTTAGATCGAGTGTGGTAGCTGAGTCATTTTGAATTTAATTAAACCAGCCCCAACTACTTTCTTCCTTTTGCTGTTTAGTTGAGTATTTTAGGTAGACATAAGAGAAAAGGCAAACGATTTGTCTCTCCAGGAACATTAGACTTAGCTTAATGGTACAATCTAGATCGACTCTTGTTGATTTTACATTCAAACCTTGAAAATATTGTGACTTTGTAATGTTGTAACATTTTCTTAGTTTTTATGAATTGGTATTGTACATACCTTGTTCTTTGGCCTCACCCTTGATCAAAATCTGCCCCTTTTATTCTTCAACATGGAGTAGTTTTGGCACATGTAGTGTTAGCAAAAGTCCTAAAATGGTAATAGATGTGTCATTATTCGTTCAAACTGCAAAAATTAAACCAAATTTCATATTGATACTTATGCAGGTACGATTACTCTGGATACGGGCAGTCCACTGGAAAGGTAAATCCAACAGATCCTTTCCATGTTTCAAATTTTGGTGGAAGTTAATCTTCTGTCATTCATAACATTGTTGTGTTTATAAACTTTTTTTGTAGCCAAGTGAGCACAATACTTATGCAGATATTGAAGCTGCATACAAGTGTCTTGAGGAGAAGTATGGTGCCAAGCAAGAGGAAATAATCCTTTATGGTCAATCTGTTGGAAGTGGCCCAACTTTGGACCTTGCTGCACGTTTGCCCCGACTACGAGCTGTTGTCCTGCATAGTCCTATATTATCAGGATTGAGAGTCATGTATCCAGTGAAACGCACATACTGGTTTGACATCTATAAGGTCCTATATTGTTTGTCAATAACACGAGTTATCTTACCTTATTTTATCTAATATTATGGAGTCCTGATGTTTTTCCCTTTGATTATCTGCAGAACATTGATAAAATACCATATGTTAAGTGCCCCGTGTTGGTAATTCATGTAAGTTTGTAGATCTTAAAGATCGTATGTTACCAATCAAGTCAGGAGATTGTGTTTTATGCTTCAATCATTCTTCCTATTCTGAATCCGCATTCCTTTGATGATTTCATTTTTAGGGAACATCCGACGACGTTGTTGATTTCTCTCACGGCAAACAGCTTTGGGAGTTGTGTCAAGAGAAATATGAACCCTTGTGGCTGAAAGGAGGAAACCATTGTGATCTTGAACTCTTCCCAGAATACATCAGGCATCTCAAGAAATTCGTAACCACCGTCGAGAGATCGCCTTCACGAAGGAATGGTTCAAGGAAGAGCACAGACCGAATGGAGCAATCAAGAAGGAGCACAGATTGTTTCGAGGCCCCACGAAGGAGCACAGACAGGCGAGAGAAACCTAGAAAAAGCGTTGATAGACTAGACAAATCGAGACCGCAAGGATACAAGTTCAACAACATCGAGAAGCTAGAGAAACTAAAAATCTCAATAGACCAAGTAGAGAGATCAAGAAGAAGTGTGGAATTCTACGAGAAACCAAGAAGAAGCATCGACCAACAGTTTGAAAAAGCTCGAAAGAGCGTCGATTGGTTGGATAGAATTCGTGCCGGGTAGATGTAGAGATTGGATTGGTGAAGGAAGAGTAGTTCCCTGATTAAAAACAAAAAAAAAAGAAAAGAAAAAAAGGCAAAGGGGTGGGTGGTGGGTGGTATACAAAGAAGAAAATGTTGGGGAAGCTACTTCTAATTATTGATTTCTAGAAAAAATGGGGTGTTGGTTTAGGAAAATCCATACTTGGGTTGTGACATGTTTATAGTTTGATACATGGGGAATTCATTACCTTCTACCTTGATTGTTAATAGAACAAAAATCATCCTCAAAAGTCTACCCTCCCTGTTATCTCTCTCCTCATGGACTCTTTGAGCTTAAATGATATCCATTTAATTTTTTATGTGTATTATTCATTTCTTATCTTATCTTTTCTTGAACACAAACAATATTTCATTAATTCGAAAATTTCATGTGATTTTCATCTTTTATGAATTGAATATATACCACCTTTTCTGATTTATGAGCCCATTTGTTCTCACGGTAAAACACTTCGAACTTGTGAGAAGGTAATTGTTTTACATGAAAAAAGAAAAAAGATAGTCTATTTTGCATGTAGATTTCAATCTTGTTTTCATTCCAAGTCCCTTTTTCACCCACAAATTTGCACCCTCACTCTCACTTCTGAAAAAAACCATAGCTCTAGCTAGTGAAAAATCAAACGACCCAACATACTCACATTTTAACAAAAACTCTAAACGTTTGATGCTCTAACACCTTCTTAAATCCTTTTCCCCTTTTCCAACCACTTCTCATATCCTTTTAGACAATCTCTCCATCCTCTCTGGCAACAAAAATTCGAAAAATAAAGTAAAAAAGAAATGGAGAAAATTAAGGAGAGCAAAAAGAAAAAAAAAACAAAAGACATTTTTAAAAGTAATAAAATAAATTAAAATATTTATCCGTTATACCAAAGTTTTGGACTCTCACTTCCGTTGTTTATCAATAGATAAAAACACATCAATAGCTATGATTCTAAACTTTGTTGTTTATTCATAGATAAAAGTATATCAATAGTTATTAGTGGACAATAGAATTTAAACATTTTGCTTATGACCATTCCTAAAAAAAGAAAATTAAAGAAAAAATGGGCAAAAAAAGCATCCCTAAGTTATAAGTTAAAATTTTCTTTCGATGGAATTTAGTTTCGAATAAATCAGACATAGAAAAGTGATTTATTTAGTTATTTATTTGGGGTTTGTGAATAAGTAATGAAAATTAGGGTAGAGGGATGATGATGCTTCTTTATCTACAATTCAAGCGAACAACAAAAAAATGATTTGGTTTCATTTGTTTATATAGAAATTTCTTGAATCAATCATAAGAAGTTTTCTCCTTTTGCAGTGGACGATCGATTATGATCATGTCCCCGAACGAGATAGCAAACGAAGCGATTAAGCACGCTCTCAGAGCCCTCCGGCAACGCCATCTCCTTGAAGAAGGTGCGCATGCTCCTGCTTTTCTCGCTCTTTCTCGCCCCATCATAACCCAGGTCTCTTCTTCTCTCTCTCATTTTTCTCTTTGATTTCTTCCATTTTTCATTCACTTTTGATCATTTTCACCATTACCCACTTTCTAAAATCTCTTCCCCATCATTTGATTCCAAAAAAATCTCGGTTTCAGTTTAAACTTGTTATTGGGGTATTTTGTGTTGTGTTCCTTTTTAGAGTTCGGAATGGAAAGAGAAAGCGGAGAAGTTGGAATTGGAGCTTCAGCAGTGTTACAAGGCTCAATCACGATTATCTGAGCAACTTGTGGTTGAAGTTGCTGAGGTTCGAACTTCTAAATCTTTGATTGGGGAGAAAGAGGCTGTGATTGATAATTTGGAGCAGGAATTAAGTCGAGCCAGGTTTGCCCTCTTTTTCGTTCGTAATTCTTGGGTTTTTGGAGTTGGCAATTGATTGATGAATCGAGTTCGATATGTTGTATGAATGTTTGGAAGTTCCTACGTGATTCAGGGATGAATGCTCTCAGTTGAAGGCAGACTTAGAGATCAAACTTAAAGCTCTGGAACTGGCTTTATGTGAGAATCAAGAAATTAAAACACAGCTTGAAGCAATGACAGTTAAAGCTAAGAATGCAGAGGCTGAAAATAAAATGTTGGTTGACCGGTGGATGCTTCAAAAGATGCAGGACGCAGAACGTCTCAATGAGGTCTTTGTATTTTTGTTCATCTTTTTTCGAAGTCATTGGGTTGAAAATATAGAATTGAGTTATTGTTCAAATAGATAGCATAATCTCTATTCGTTTTTTTCACACGCTGCTGGGACTTAGGAGTGAGCTGTAGTATTGGTAACCTGCTTTAGTTTGAATTTTGAATCACAAACTGGCTTATAAAATACTACACAAAAATTTTAGTTCACATGTCCATCATGTAATAATGTAGACAATTTCTCGTGCTTTCTTTTTTTGTTTGTTTGTTTGATTTTATGATGATCATAATGTTCTCATGATCTTAAGTGTAAGTGCTTCAGAAGGGTTAAATGGAAAAGTCCAATTTGATATTCTTAATACTTGAATTCCCCAGTTGATAACATGTAGCACATTGGTTTTATGGGCTTTAGGATTTTTGTGAAGTTAATTCCATGATGTTTTTGTTGATCCATTGGTTAATATGCCACTTTGAATGCAGAAGGTGGAAATTTGCTATCTTTAGTTTGGTATAGAGAGCAGGAATGGGTTCTTGAATTAATATTGTCTTTCCAAATGAAGTAAATTCACCTCCCCACCCCCACATGCAACCCAAATGTGAATGTAAAAGTCTCTTTTGTTTTTTATCAGGCAAATGCACTCTATGAGGATATGATTGACCGACTCAAGGCTAGTGGTTTAGAGAAACTTGCTCAGCAACAGGTTGATGGCGTGGTTCGCCAAAGCGAAGAGGGTGCTGAATTCTTTGTGGAATCCACTGTACCCTCAGTGTGCAAGCATAGGATCCGTGGCCATGAAGGGGGATGTGGTACTATATTGTTTGAAAATAACTCAGGAAAGTTGATCAGTGGGGGGCAGGACCGTACAGTCAAATTGTGGGATACAAATACTGGATCATTAAGTTCCACTCTACATGGGTGCCTTGGTTCTGTTCTTGATCTTGCCATTACCCATGATAATAGATCTGTTATTGCAGCAAGCAGTTCAAACAACTTATATGCATGGGACATCAGTTCTGGAAGGGTGCGCCATACGTTGACTGGTCACTCAGACAAAGTATGTGCTGTAGATGTAAGCAAAGTTTCTAGCCGCTATGTTGTGAGTGCTGCATATGATCGCACCATTAAAATTTGGGACCTACAGAAGGGTTACTGCACTAAGACCTTCATTTTTGCCAGCAATTGTAATGCAGTTCGCTTCAGCATGGATGGACAGACCATTTGTTCTGGCCATGTGGATGGAAATCTTCGGTTGTGGGATATTCAAACTGGAAAATTGATTGGCGAAGTTGCTGGACACTCCCTTGCTGTTACATCTCTTTCTTTGTCACGTAATGGCAATACAATATTGACTAGTGGGAGAGATAACTTGCATAATTTATTTGATATCCGATCTTTGGAAGTCTGTGGGACATTAAGGGCATCTGGGAACAGAGTAGCTTCCAATTGGAGCCGTTCTTGCATCAGTCCAGACGACAACTACGTTGCAGCTGGTTCTGCAGATGGGTCAGTTCATGTGTGGTCAATATCAAAACACGATATCGTTAGAACTCTGAAAGAGAGCACTGCATCTGTTCTATGTTGTTCATGGAGTGGGCTTGGAAAACCGCTTGCGTCTGCGGACAGAAATGGTATAATATTTACATGGAACTGAAGTAGTGTGGTGATACGCACACACAGTTTCTCACATGCTTTCCACTTGATGTACAGTAGATAGAGTTAAGTGTGGTATAAAGTTAGTTCATCATTTTATTCATCTGATCGTATAGCAATTCTTCTGTTTCCATTGTTTTACCAAACATTACGATTTTAATCAATCAATGAGCATTCGGCTTATTTCATTTTGGTGTCTAGTATGCTTTTGGTTGTCATTATTGTTTTCTGCAGCATTATATACTTACGGTCTTCTTAAGATAACGAATTGCTTTTATTTAGCATGTTTTAAAGAGAAATGGAAAGAGGAGTAAAAAACACATGTGATGATAGCATAGAGAAGCCTCGAACTTTTATTACATGTGCAACTTCTTTGTGATATAATAGGCAAGCCCCACTCTCAAACAAAGCCAGAAGCAACAAAAGCAGAGGATTAACAAAAACACACAATGTAATTATTCTTGGTTGGTTTGGCCTTAACCATAGCATCTAATGGGATCAGTGCAACCCTTTCCAGCAGATTGTTTGTGGCCTTTCCCTCCTCCTTTCTCCAAATACTGCTGATGGTACTCTTCTGCCCTATAGAATCTCTTGGCTGGAAGAATCTCTGTTACAACTTCTTTGTCTTTCAACTCCAACTTCTTGGCTTCTTTGGATTCATGAGCTAAACGAGCTTGTGTCTCGTTGAAGTAGTATATCCCCGATCGATATTGAGCCCCTTTATCGTTCCCCTTTGTCATACCATAACACAAACAGAACAGAAACCTTGAGTTTATAGAAATCATAAAAAGAAACAAATGTTTGTAGAAAGTGGGTGTTTTGCATACTTGGCGATTGAGTGTGGTGGGATCAATGCGAGACCAAAAGAGAGAGAGTAGGTTGGTGTAAGGGCAGAGTTTCGGGTCGAATGCGACCCGAACAACCTCCACATGATTGGTAATTCCAGAGCAAACTTGTTTATAAGTTGGACCTGGAGTATGGCCTTGAGAATAACCAACCTCCGTTTTGACCACACCTACACTCGCTGGGAGGCAAGCTCTGCTCCTCAAAAACAACCGGCGTTGAACTCTGCAAACTCGTAGGCTGGATTTTCAGGTACGTTGGTATCGTAATCGAGTGCCGGGTTGTGCTCACCGGACTCTATACCAGAAGCCATTCCCCTCCGCTTCTAATTAGTTTGTTACTTTGATTATAACAAAGAGATTTTTTCACAGTATAAATATAACTTTTGAGACAATAAAATGATATATACTTTGTATATATTCGTTTTTTGAGAAGCGATTTTGACACTTACATGACCCAATTCAATGAATCTTGACTTCTACATCCTTTCCTTGCTATTTCCTTTGATGCCCTTATCAACAAAAATAGTCCTTAGGAACAATCTTTATTACTTTACACCTATTGGCTAATGCCTATTCATTCCTCCAATGAAAATAATATTGTTCAAATAAATAAAGAACATTTTTTTTGTTCATCTTGTTCCCACAACACTAGCATCTTTTGAATTTATTTTCCTACTATGTGATTGGAGTAAGATGCAAAATGATAGACGTATTTTGTTTACAGTATTGCTAATAATACAAGGAGCAATACTGTAAACAAAATACAGTTTGAAGATTCAGAAAGTAAATTGTGTAACTTTCAATTTTATATTTAATAAATAATGAATTTAAAATATCAACTGTCGGTAGATTGAGAGATTAAACTTTAGTTTATCAGCTATAACCAAGTTGACATAATAAAATATAATTGAAGTTTAGAAAGTCTATAAATTTTAAATAAGAATAGTTTTACTGCAAGTATAATAATTAGATTCAAAATATTAACATATATATATATATATAATATTTTTAACAATAGCAGATAGAAGTCTATCACTTATAGATCCTAAAAATTTATTTGATAGACTTTGCTATATATACAATTTTTTAAAAATATTGCTATATACTTAATTATTTTAAATCTAATTACTATATTGCAACTATAAATATAAGGTAGGACCATTGGCTGGTTGACGGTGACTGCCCATGACAGTTTTTATCCATATCAAGTCCAATCACTTTATTGGACCTTTGCTGACGTGTCCAAACTCGACTTAAATGGGCCTTGGGCCTTGGTCCAGTATGGGGGAATAATTTTATATTTTTTAAAAAACAAAACTACCTCTTTGAGGTTATATTAATTTGTAATTCCTTCCATTTAAACACATCTATAATAAAATTAAGCTAAAAAAAGAAAGAAAGAACTAAATGATGTTATCATTGTATCAGTAACATAATTCAACCAAAACATCACAAATTCAAATCTTTCCCTCCCTATACTATACTATGAACTAAATTAAATGAGATGATATCAATAGTTTGAATTTGGTATGGTCTATGTTGCTCCTCGAATTCAGTTGGGAGAACTATGCAAGATGTTGGGCAATATGTAAACAGTTGACTGAATCCAAACCATTTAACAAAAGTAAAATTAAATTAAAACATTAATAAGATGAAAATTGGCATTGCAATTAAGTTTTAATTAATTCCTTCCACAATGTGATTGGGAAGACAACTCAAAGCAATTCCTTTAATTATGATTGGTGTATTAGATAATGCATTCTTGTTCAAGCCGGCACTAGGAATCCTTAACATCTTCGTGTTCCTTCATAACCCTCCATTTGCCCTTCTCTCAACACTCTATTTATTATTTTTTTTCTTCTTTTGAAAGATATTTGACTTTGAAAAGTGTTGAATCCAACGTCAGTATGATGTCAAAATGATTGGCGTTAAACTCTAACTCGATAATCAAACTAATTACACACAATACTTTTATTGTATTAGTTTTTGTTGGATTGAAGTTTTTGGCAGGTGGGATTGTTTTTGGCAGGTGGGATTATATATGTAACCTACTCTAGGAGTGAGTATGGTAGGTCGAAAAACTGAAATGGCGACCAAATCTAATCGAAGTTAGTCGATTGAAGGAAGTGAGAGTGTCCATTGGTTTTAATTTTGTTGTAAAAAAGCTCGAGTAAATGTTGGTCGGTTTGGGTCAAAATGGCGAGATATGACTAAAACCAAAACCAAATGACCAAAAACTTGGTTGGTTGATTTTGTTGGGAATGACGACCGTTGATCACCCCTAACATACTAACATACAGAATTAAATTTAGGGGCATAAAATATAATCACAATTTTATTAGTGCTGATGTTGACATATTTCAATTATTATTGTCAAACAAGAGCACCTGTTGAAAATATAATCACAATTATATATATATTTGTTTTTGTTTTCAAGTGTATGCGAAAGATTCTTAATAAATAATATAAATAATAATAATAATAATAATAGAAAAATCATTTTAAATGTATAACAAAATTTTAGATTTGATCCGTGATCAACTTATATCAGTGTACCAATATCTCTTGATAAAAAATAAGTGTCTATTAGAGTAAAATATGAAATTTCGCTATAATTTGCAAATATTTGAAAATGTCTCATGACGATCATAAAAAATATCTGATTTTGTCGATAATTATTTTCTTAAAAACATGTATGCAAGTTAAATAATAATAATATAAAAAAAACTAGCAACCATGAGTATGAGTGACATTATCGAAGAGTTAAAAGAATTAGGCAAAATTACCAAAAAACGCCAACAAGATGTATAAAAAGCAAACTGAAAATGGCATATTAACTCCCCCCCATGGTATATTCTTCCTGAGTTACTGTACTAACCAACCAACCAACAATTTGAACTTCCCCAACACTTGGAGCTTCTTAGTTTCTACCTTGTCCCAATAATTCCTCCCATTTTCTTGTGTTAATTCTTCTACAACTTGGCTTCCTTGTTATAACTTATAATAATAATAAATAAAAATTAATAAAGTGTACCAAAAACTTAGGAACTTTCACCCAACAATGCTATAACAATCACCCTCCTTCAGTGTTTTACAATTTCCCTTCAGTTCCATCAGCAGTGACAGAGACACCAAACCAACAATGGCTCTTGATGGTGACGGGGGCAGCTTCTTCTCCACAGACTTCACCTCCGTCACAAAGGAGGATGAGGATACGGTGGGTGATGGCGGAGCTGCCCACTGGCTCTCCTTGTTGGATGACACTACTGCATCAAGCAGATGGGTCATTTCCTTCTCTGACGAATTCAGACATAAAAGACTCAAAATCGAAACTGAATCAACCCCAACTGAAGATGGTAGTGGAAACAGTAGCAACAATAGCAGTAGTCTTAGCCGCAGCAACAGTTGTGATAGCTTGAGTACTGGCTTCCGTGCCCATATATGGACTTACAATCAGCGTTATTTGGCAGCGGAAGCCGTGGAGGAAGCTGCTGCTGCCATCATTAATGCGGAGGAGAGTGCGGCAGAGGAGGATGCTAGTGCTGATGGGATGAGGCTTTTACACCTTCTTGTTGCCTGTGCTGAGGCTGTGGCTTGTCGCGATAGGTCTCATGCTTCAATTCTTCTATCCGAGCTTCGAGCCAACGCTTTGGTATTTGGCTCTTCCTTCCAACGAGTGGCTTCTTGTTTTGTCCAAGGATTGGCTGACCGCCTTGCTTTGGTTCAACCACTTGGCTATGTTGGCTTTGGTTTGCCCATCATGAGCAGAGTGGATCACTCGTCTGACAGGAAGAAAAAGGATGAGGCTCTAAATCTTGCTTATGAGATTTACCCACATATCCAGTTTGGGCATTTTGTGGCCAATTCATCAATATTGGAAGTCTTTGAGGGAGAGAATTCTGTCCATGTGTTGGATTTGGGAATGGCGTTTGGTTTGCCATATGGCCATCAATGGCACAGCCTCATTGAGAGGCTTGCTGAGTCTTCGAACCGACGACTGCTCCGAGTCACTGGCATTGGCCTCTCTGTAAATAGATACAGAGTGATGGGGGAGAAGTTGAAAGCTCACGCAGAAGGCGTTGGGGTTCAAGTGGAGGTTTTAGCTGTAGAGGGAAATTTAGAAAATCTTCGACCTCAAGACATAAAACTTCACGATGGTGAAGCTTTGGTCATCACCAGCATTTTTCAGATGCATTGTGTGGTCAAAGAAAGCAGAGGAGCTCTAACCTCTGTACTTCGCATGATTTATGACCTTTCCCCCAAGGCTCTGGTTCTAGTGGAGCAAGATTCAAATCACAATGGACCCTTTTTCTTAGGGAGATTCATGGAAGCTCTTCACTATTATTCTGCCATATTTGATTCATTGGATGCCATGTTGCCGAAATATGACACCAGAAGAGCAAAGATTGAGCAGTTCTATTTTGCTGAGGAGATAAAGAATATAGTGAGCTGCGAGGGGATGGCAAGGGTTGAGAGGCATGAGAGAGTGGATCAATGGCGGAGGAGGATGAGCAGAGCAGGTTTTCAAGCTTCGCCCATTAAAGTAATGGCTCAGGCAAAGCAGTGGATTGGGAAGTTTAAAGCTAATGAAGGCTACACTATTGTGGAAGAAAAGGGGTGTTTGGTTCTTGGCTGGAAGTCCAAGCCCATTGTTGCAGCCTCCTGCTGGAAATGCTAAAAAACCTACGCTAAGGTTGTTGTCCAATTAGTTCCCAAAGAGGAAATTAATGAAACAAAAAAACAACTATGTTTGTTGGATGGTTGTCTCTTTCTGTGTTGTCTTTGTTCATTGCATTTGTCACCACCCATGTTTGTTTCATAAATAACCAAATTCGGGATTGAGTTTGATGAAAACATGGAACTGTTTCTTTCTTTTATAAGTTTTTAAAATTCCAAGTGTTGAGTGTTTGGCATTATTCTGTTCATCGAACAGATGGAATAAAAAGGTTTGAAGTGTTTGTTGTTTGGTGTGCAAAAAATGGCTCGGGATTTGGGTTTGGATTTCATTTCAGAAACAGAACAGAAAGAAGCCAAACGACATTAAAAGCTAATCCGAGCAAAAGGAAAGAAGCTCTTCGTCTTCTTCGAAGATGGCCATGTCTTCTTCCTTCAAGTTCACCCAAGCTTCAACACCATCACCATCAGAAGTATCCATTAAAACGACTGAATTTCTAAAAGGCCTACTCGGACTACAAACCCAAGTGGGCTTTCCCCATCCAAAATCAGCTTCATAAACAGGAAATCTACACCAACTAGTAAAGCTCCAGAGATGTACCTCACCACTGGAGAGTTGTTTGTCCACTTGCTTCATCAACTCCAACAAGTGTTCTGAATCTTCTAGTTTCTTCACAAAACCGGAGTCGATTTCCTGTATAGCGGTTCTTACTTTAGCCACCAGAAGAGGTAAACCTTCATCGATCTCCAC
Organism: Cucumis hystrix; assembly: GCA_025688845.1. Lineage (NCBI taxonomy): Eukaryota > Viridiplantae > Streptophyta > Magnoliopsida > Cucurbitales > Cucurbitaceae > Cucumis > Cucumis hystrix. Next base: position 29,432,114 of record CM046884.1, read on the forward strand.
CGGGGATGTTGCTATTGTAAACCAGGAGACATTGCCAAACGAATTTTCCGGCAACGGCGGATCCATCCTTGCTCGCAAATCCACCGGATATAGCGCTCCAAACGCCTTTGCTTTCACCGGTCTTGTTCGAGCCAGTGCCATTAATCTAAGCCAAATAAAGGCCGAAACAGCCACCACACGCGACGGAGGTTTCGCAACGGAGACACCACCGGTACCAACAGCGAGAGATTTCAACACGTCTATGTCGGATTTGGCAAACACAAATCTCTTAGTCGAGATCTTCTCTTTTGAAGCCTCGATTCCTCGCTTAAAACCTGGAATTTTTCTACATGGAAAGAGTTTTACAGCATCAAAATTAGGCTCCAAAATAGAGTTATTATTACCTCCTCTAGCCTCCGCGGCCCAGGCTTTAACAAATCCAGCAGCGGAAGCCCCGTCGGCGAGCGTGTGCGAAAGACAAACAGCCACAGCTACACCGCCGCAGATGAAATGAGTCAACCGAACGGCGAGCAGAAACTTGGAACCAGCAGAAGGAGAGGTAAAAACAAGTGGAAGCAAACGGTGCAAAATGCGGATTTCAGGATTCTTCAAGAGAACTGAAATCTCACAATCAACTTTGGCTTCAGAAAACTCAACTCCAGAGTCGTCGCAATCAACGTAGAATCGCTCAGGCATGGTTCCGGCCAAGGGATAGAAGCGAGTTAGGGTTCGAGAGAGAGAAGACCTAATCTGATGAACAATATTTTGAGAATTCTGATGAAGATAGAAAAAAATGGCGGGCATGTAAGAGGGAGGCGCCATTTGATCGATCAAAGAAAGTTGAAAGTAATTTGGAGTTGAAGAAGAGGGTTTGATAATGTCCATTGCAATGATCTCCACACCGACATCCTCCATGGAAACCAAATACAAAATCAAAACTACAAACTCAACTACAGAACCCTAAAAAGGAATTTCTTCTCTTCTCGTGTTGTAGGAGGAAGAAGACAATGTGTTTCGATTATATGACTTTGGAAGGTGCTTTAGAGTTTAATGCAACTTTATTTTATTCCGTTGGAGTGGAGGAGGACAATGATTGGGAAATTTTGATAATTTAGTTATTTATTTAAGAAGAGAAGTTCATTAGGTTACCTTTAAATTAAATGTAGCTTTGTATAAAGTATTTGATTAGATATTTATCTACTAATTATATAAGCTCCTAAATTTTTATGTTGATCTATCATCCCAGATTTCCATAATTTTGTGAATTGGATAGATTTTGATATATTCTTTAAATAGTTTCATTTTTTTTTTGTTATATTTGGAGATGCTAAGAATAAAAGAAAGTTAACTAAGGCATTGTATGGTTTAAAAATCATAAAAAGTTTATTAGATAATTTAAACTTAGGAAATGGGAGAAAAAAAGAATAGCAACATGTAAGTATGAGAATTCAAATATAAGGAAATTGCTTTTGTGATTTACAAGAGAAGAATGTATGATATATCAACAAATTGGCATACATATATGTAAGGTTTAAATACAAAGATTTAAGTCAATAAGCATGACCTGACATCTCTATATTTTGAATTCATAAATGTCAAGAAGTGCGACGTTTGCTCGGTTTTTAGTACATGAAAATTATGCATTGGTACTTGCAGGCTCTAGCTGACATACTGCTTCTCAAGAAGGCTTCCACAGAATGCCAAATCAAAACGCTCTTCTGGAGGGTCTCCAATGCAGTCAAAGACAGCATCTGCATTTAGAAAATCTTCCTCAGTTGTGTACCTGAAACAAGAATTAAGACGAAGATTTCATCTTGAAGAAGAAAATAAGGTAAATTTGTATGTGTTATAGCACCGTATCCTCAAGAGGATACAGTAACAATGAAGGCAAACAACTACTTATGATCTTGTGAGGAAATTAATAGGATACAATTCTAAACCAAAACAAGTACTTAGCTTTATCTAAGTTGCAAAAACTCGCAAGAACAATATGTCCCAATAAACTAAACCATAGAGATGTTTACTATATAGTGTTGGAGGAGAAACTCACCCACTCTTTGTTACTATGCACTTCATTCCAGCAGCTTTGGCAGCTGCAAGGCCAATGGCACTGTCCTCCACCACAACACAACTACAAAAATAGCAAGTGCAATAATTTTATGCGCATGAATGCCATTAGTACAAAGATAAAGTCAAGAAGAAAAAAGAACCCTTTAGTACATCAACATGATTTTAGTTAGTTCATTATGACTAAGCTTATAGATACTTTTCAAGTGGTACTATCAAATATTCAGGTATACTAGTCTATAGAAATATTAAGGTTCCGTTTGATACCTATTTAATTTTTGAAAATTAAATCTATAATACAACTTTCACACGTGAATTTCTTTGTTTTGTTATCCACTCTTTTGAAAATTTGAAGCCAATTTTAGAAAACTAAAAAGATTAGTTTTTTTAAAAGTTATTCTTATTAAGAAGTTATAAGAAACAATTTTCTAAAATCATAAATAAAAAACTAAATGGTTACTAGACCCGACCTACTTATTCTCATTTCTGGATATCATGACATACCTTGAAGGATCAACACCAAGGGTGTTGGCTGCTAAAATATAGATAGCCTGCAATGAAGAAAAACAATTTAGTTTTAACAAAGCACTAACTTCTCTTTATGTTAAAGATTAGTTAGTCAACACTTTTAGTAAATCTAAAGTAGATGGATGTTAGAACATATTTCCAGGGATGACCGCATGAAAGAGCAAAGCAAAAAGTAGTTCTCCATTTTAACAATTACCGATAAAATAATAACTTCAACAAAGAAGAAACTAAAATCAAGGGAAATTTCATTGTTCTCTTGATATCTTGATATTAGCAATCAACAATAGAGACTTTAGAGGGATAGAATCTTACTGGATCAGGCTTCTTTCGAGGCACTACATCTCCTGCAAATATCTTGATTTGCTCAGCTCGTTGAGATCCCAGTAGAAACGATACTATCGCAGAGACCTACAATTGAATGGATGAAGTTCAGCTGGTACAATCATAAGCAGATGAAGAAACGATATTTCAATTAATCTAGTAATAACAAACAACGGATAGTTTTTTTGCAGTGAGTACAATTTGATAGAAGCAAAACAATTGAACAACAATATAGTAGGAATCATGAAGATTACAAATATAAGCTACTAATATTATAAGAACCTGGTAGTGCATACCGCCTTCTCGTTGGAAGTGCTACAAACGGCAACTTTCACTCCTTTTCCTAATGCCTGATCAATTAGCCTACATAATTTAAATACAACTATCTCAATAACATAGAAAAGTCCTTGTGGATGTACTCACTTAAAAATTACCAATCACACATATGGCCGTGGCGAATTTTCTAAGGGATAAAAATGAGAAGTTTAATTGCTTTGTGTAGATCAGTTAAAGCAGAGCACTCTGAGGACTATGCCAATGAGAACACAGAACAGTACCATACTAACTACCAAGTAAACCAAATAGCAGAGGGCTAAAACTGTCTTGGAATTTTTCATAAAATATTTTAATGTCTTTTCATCATGGTTGTGCATTTTCTAATTGCCGCATTATTGCAATGAGCATCAAGGTCAAGGGAGTTAAAGAGGTAACGAACTAACTTTGCAACACCAGGTCGAAGCGGTAGTAATTGCTTCTCAATAAGGGCCATGAACAAATCTGTCTTTCGTTTGTGAAGTCCAGCAATGAATGCCTTTCTTTCATCTTCATCCTTTGGAGCCTTTTCTGGCCATCCAACTTTATTGAAGTACGCTGTCATCCTACAACAGTCAAATATCATAGAATCATTGTCACCATTATCCTCCAAGAACTCCAACGAGAAAAAATAACCTTATTTTGATGCCGAGCTCTTTCTGTGAGTGCAAATGAACTTAAATCATCAAGATCTCACAGCTGATCAAATTTATGAGACCAAAAAAGTCAATTACCTTTCCTTTCCACCACCAATTTTGAGTAACTCACCATACAAATCTACATCCCAAGTAACGCCCAATTCTTTCTGTGAAATCGTTTCAATTACAGTATCGTTAGATTGGGTTAACCAGAAATTAAAAACTAGTCTATACCCATGCTGCTTGATTCTCCAGATTCAACCAATTGAAACAGAAAACAAAATTAATCATCTAAATGCCATTCAGTTCATTGAAGTTCATACCATCACCAAGGACTAAAAATAGCCCTACATTACCGTAAACTAAATCAATAATCATAGACAGAGACATAGATAAACAATAAAAGAAGTAGTGAAGAAAAGAGTAAAACCTCTTCAAACGTTTCATTGAAGGAAATCCGATGGCCATCCTTTTCAGTATCGACAAGAACCCCATCGCAATCGAAAAGAAGAGCAGACGGAAGAACAGAAGAAGCCTGACAGGTGATCCCATTAGAAGCATTCTTAGCGTCTATTGGCCGGATTCTCGATGTTGGATACAAACTTAGGCTTTTACCCAAGAGAGAAGTAGAGAAACTTCTGTTATGGGGTTTGAAATAAGTGACGGTGGTGGCAGTATGGGGAAGCAAAGGCGTTGTAGAACCGGAAATGGAGGGCGAGGAGAGGGAGAGTGTTGTGGACGCCATTGGAATCCAGTCTCCTTCTTCTTGTGAATTACTGAAGTGGGAATTCAGTTGAGGATTTTAACGGCTTTTGTGACTGAGCTTATCCGCGGGAGCACCACAGATTTGTGTGTTTGTTGGTGGGCCGTTGCATGGGCTGCGCGCCACCAAGCTATTCCCTCTACACGACGTCGTTTTATACGGATTAAAACATTGCATTCAAGGATCTACTTTACCTTCTATTTCACTCCTATAATTTCCTATCTTATGTTACAATTATTTGGATCGAGGTGATTACATGAGAAGTGTTTATTTTATATGTATAATGTAATCTACACTACAAATATAAAACATCGTGATCTAAAGAGTAAATAAGTTCAAATTAACAATCAGGTTCTTTTCAATTAAGAACTTATTCATATCAAAGTTATTTTTTTATATAGGTGTAACGTAGACCACTAATATGAAGAATTATAGGAATAAAAGTATGTTTGAAAAAACATTCCCATCTTCTCGTGTTTTTAAACTTCATAAATTTCTTTTGTTTTTTTATTCAAATAGTTGCAATATTTTGTTCAAAGAAAACTATAAATGATCAGAAACATTTTTAAAAATGGTAAAATAAATTAAAATATTTATAGGTTATATCAAAATTTTAAATTCTATCGATGATAGAAACTGATACAGTTCTATGAATGCTACTGACATAAGCATATCCGTGTTTATTATTATAGACTCTAACAATTTTACTATATTTTATAAATATTTTGTCAAATTTGTTATTTTTGGCATTTCTAGTAAGTATAATTTGTTTTTAGTACAGCAATGGTCGACATAAGAATCAAATTGTTACCAAGTCTAAAAAGGGAAAGATTTACGCTTTAAATGTATGGATAAGGGTATTTTCGTCTTTTGGATTGATAAAGGGTTTAATATTCTAATGTTGTAAATGTTAAAACTCCTAAATTATTTTGGTGCCTAAGAAGAAAGGTTAGTGTTACGGAGAAGGTTTTTTCTGTTCTCATGGCGACTGCGATGGTGGCGGAACCAAATCGGAAACTGCCTCGGCCTGGCCGGGGTGGCTTCGAAGGTCATGGATTTTCCGAGGAAGAAGCTCGAGTTCGTGCTATTGCTGAGATTGTCAACTCCATGGTCGACCTTTCGCGTAAAGGGCAAAACGTCGATCTGAACGCTCTCAAATCCGCCGCCTGCCGGAAGTATGGCCTTGCACGGGCACCAAAGCTCGTTGAAATGATCGCAGCACTTCCGGAATCGGACCGCGAGGCTTTACTACCGAAGCTTCGAGCCAAGCCGGTTCGAACAGCCTCCGGTATCGCAGTCGTGGCCGTGATGTCTAAGCCGCATCGTTGCCCTCATATTGCTACGACGGGGAATATTTGTGTGTACTGCCCCGGAGGACCTGATTCAGACTTTGAGTACAGTACTCAATCTTACACTGGTTATGAGCCTACAAGCATGCGTGCAATTCGTGCAAGGTTGGTTGTAAGCGTAACTTGTAACTTCTCAGATTTTGTATTATGTTCTTCTTTTTTGAGTTTCTAATTTTTTGCTTGGAGTATTCTTCTAATCTTTTTTACTGTGTCATTGGATGTATTACATATCAATGTGGAGGAAAGAACGATTGTAGAGGAGAGTATTTGAGAATTTAGGATGAGAATTTTACCAATTTATAAGGATACGGGCCAAGTATTGTTCTTTTTGGCCAAGAGAATAGTAAATTTCCAAATCCACATTTAAGGGAATACTTTGAAAACCAATGGGGGTGAAGAAAATGAACGCAAGTAACTGGCAACTGCCTGTCCTGGGAAATTAACATAACGGGAGGGGCAACCTTCCATGTAAACAAAATTACCCGCTTTTAATAAGAGTCTTATGGTTTAGAAGATTTGTTATCCTCGGCAGTATGTTTGGTTGACTAAATATATGAATTATCTTTAGAGTTTTTACTACAATTATTGTTGCCTTTGTTCTATTTGTCAGTTCTTAATGATATTGAGATGCTTTGCATAAGTTTTGATGTATTTATCATTTGTACTGCCTCCGCCTTGATTGTAGATACAACCCATATGTCCAGGCTAGAAGCAGGATAGATCAGTTGAAGCGTTTGGGTCACAGTGTTGATAAGGTTCTTTTTTCTTCTCTATAAACTTTTTCTGCAGCATAGTAAATTATCATTTAATTTTCTGTTTACTTTCAGGTTGAGTTCATCTTAATGGGTGGGACTTTCATGTCGCTTCCAGCTGATTATCGTGATTACTTTATAAGGAATCTTCATGATGCTTTGTCAGGGCATACTTCTGCCAATGTTGAAGAGGCAGTTGCCTACTCAGAGCATGGTGCAGTTAAATGCATAGGCATGACGATAGAAACGTGAGTTTTTCCTCCAATATTTGAGTTGTGAACTCCAGATTTCTTCATCTCTGTATTCTGCCAGTTGAAACTGCTTCGAACTTTATCTTTGTGAAGTCTTCATTGAGTATGTTTTTACTGTAATTTAGATCACAGACGATAGAGTCCAACTGTCAACTCTTGCTGTATTTGTTATAACATCCTGACAATGTGTTTGTTTAATTAATGAAAATATGGTTTCATTGTTTCTTTGGTTTTGCTCAACCAGGAGGCCTGATTATTGTCTTGGACCTCACTTGAGACAAATGCTTTCTTATGGTTGTACACGACTAGAGATTGGAGTTCAAAGTACATATGAGGATGTGGCTCGAGACACTAATAGAGGGCATACTGTAGCTGCCGTGGCTGATTGCTTTTGCTTGGCAAAGGATGCTGGTTTCAAGGTTTGTATATATGGATTTGCAAAGAATGATATGGATTTGCAAAGAATGAAGTTAAGTCATAATTAAATCATTTGCTAGCTAACTTAGATCTGTGGCAGGTTAAGGATTTGACTTTATTGCTCAGGTGACATGATCTTCTCTTAGTAGGCTTTATTCTTTTCTTGTAGGTTGTAGCACACATGATGCCTGACCTTCCAAATGTTGGGGTTGAGAGAGACCTGGAGAGTTTTCGCGAGTTCTTTGAAAACCCTTCATTTAGAGCAGATGGGCTCAAAATATATCCAACACTCGTAATCCGTGGAACTGGGCTCTATGAACTGTGGAAAACTGGCAGGCAAGTAGCTCATCATAAAACATGTTATCTTCTCAACCTTGATTTGAAATGTTTGAGTTGTGACCCATGCCTTCTATAAATTAAATGTTCATGCTCCCAATTAATTTTTTCTTTTGGGGTGAAAGTAGTGATACTGATAACTAATAACCATTGCAGATCGTCATTAATGTTTGTTCATATGCAGGTATAGAAACTATCCCCCAGAGCAACTTGTTGATATTGTGGCAAGAATCCTGGCTATGGTACCACCCTGGACCCGAGTTTATAGAGTACAACGGGATATCCCAATGCCTTTGGTTACTTCTGGCGTAGAGAAAGGAAATCTTCGAGAGTTAGCTCTAGCTCGGATGGATGATTTGGGCTTAAAATGCCGTGATGTTAGGACTCGTGAAGCTGGAATTCAGGTTACTGAACAAATCTATTCGTATCTTTGTTCTTTATTCACTCGTTCGTATGCTATGCCCAATTCAAACCTAGTGCTTTACTTTAGTGAAGGATTTTAAAAGTTTTCCCATTTTGTGACTTCAGGACATTCATCATAAGATTAAACCCGACGAAGTTGAGCTTGTTCGTCGTGATTATATGGCAAATGAAGGCTGGGAAACGTTTCTGTCCTATGAAGATGTTTGCCAGGTATCTTCTTCCCCCACCCCAGACCCTCAGTTTTTCATGCAAGTACAAGGTCAAGGCTAATGCTGTGTGTTTAATAATGGTGCATGGCTATAGCCGGCATTGTTAGCTCATATGTACTAAACCATGAATTTCTTTCCGTGTTTTACTTTCTGCAGGACATTCTTGTTGGTTTGCTTCGGCTGAGAAGATGTGGTCGTAACACCACTTGTCCCGAACTCGTAGGGAAGTGTTCCATTGTTCGTGAACTCCATGTGTATGGAACTGCTGTTCCAGTTCATGGACGTGATACAGAGAAGCTACAACACCAGGTACTATAGCTATTTACTTATATAAACAAACCTATCTGATCATTCGAATGATTTCTTTTCAAGGCAACTATTACAAAGTACTGGGATTATTAGTCATGTTCATGTTAAAGTGCTTTCTGCATCCATCATTTACCAACTTCATAAAAGTTCCATGCAAAATAATTGAAGCGTTCTTGATCTTCACACAGGGATATGGTACGCTTTTAATGGAGGAGGCAGAGCGGATAGCTCGTCATGAGCATCGATCAAAGAAGATTGCTGTTATATCAGGCGTTGGGACCCGTCATTACTATAGAAAATTAGGCTATGAACTTGAAGGGCCTTACATGGTGAAAAACCTCGAGTGACGAGTTTGAATTATATTATGAATCAATTTTGTTACGAGGTATTATTAGTTAAATGTTATGTTGTATGCTTCATTTCCTTTTATTGTCCAACCTCCCGAAGTGTTCTCCCCATCATTTTTGGTTGTAGATATTTTCTTTCTTGGGTAAAATTACAAAGTTCTGTTTAGATTGGCTTTGCAATATCAATATGGAAACTCAAAAGTGGAGTTTCTCTCTCTCACACACACAAGTGAAAAATTGATACAATTGTCAATGTCTTTTTTTCAGAGCTTAATAAAAATTTAATCTTTAATTAAGCCATCCTCCAAGAAATTTAGGGGCTTTTTTGGTAGGTAAGTTAATATGGAAATATTTGTTTATAGTAAAAATTGTATTTCTTATAATAAAATGTTTGTTTGATTCTATATTTCAATTTAAATAATAGAGAAATTTTAAAAAATAACAAATTTTATAGTAAATTCTATTACTGATAGTCATTCATATGACATAGTGATAGAATATTATTATTGATAAAATTCAAAATTTTACTATAGCCTGTAAATATTTTAATTTATTTTGCTATTTTTAAAAACATCCCTTAATATACTTTTAAAAATATACAAATATAGTAAAATATTATCATCTATCTAGACTATTACTTGTGCCTATTATAATATAGACGTAGACAGTAGTCTATCACAGTTCATCTAATATTCTACAATAATTTATAAATATTTTAGTGTATTTTGTTATATTTAAAGAATAACCCTAATTTATAATATAATAAATATTCTAATAAAGATAAATTAATTTAATCTACGAAATAAAATAAAATATTATGTTTTGTGAGAAGTTGGCCAAAATAGCAAAAAAAAATTATAATAATAGTACCCAATTATAAAAATAGTAAATTTAAAAACAGATATGGCTGCTCGAATAACCCTTTGATATATCTAAATATTTATTATATTAATATGCAAAAATATTGCTATGGAATACATTTTTCCAAAAAAAATTTATCATATGATGTAATTATTGATGACTTGAATATAGCACAAATATATTTTGCTATATTTGAGAATATTTTGATAATGAATGATCACTTAAAAAATCTATCTTCAAATATAAACTAAAAACCAAATAAACAAATAAAAAGGGTGGCTGTTGAGTGTTCAGATATTTATATGAATCGATCTTATGTATTGTTCCCTATATAATTCCGTCGGTTGATTCAAATATCCGCAACGCTCTCTTCTTCGCTATTCCCTCTTCTTCGTTGCCATGAAACTTCATCACGTAATTCCAAAATCAACCCTTCTTCCCATTTTCTTCACCTTATCCAGCAGAACACTCAATCTGACTAAAGTAGCATCTCTGTGCACCATGCCCAATTTCTGTGCACATATCACGCCAACTGTTCGAGAAAATGTCTCAAGCAAAACGCCCACTACAACCATCCCCCCTGCATCAGCCTACATCCACCTCCCTTTTTGTCGAAAGCGCTGCCACTACTGCGACTTCCCCATTGTCGCTTTGGGATCTTCTTCTAGCCAAACTGACAACGACCCTCGAATTCAGCACTACGTAGAGTTACTTTGTCGTGAAATTAATGCTACGAAGTCAGAATTCCAAACCAACCAGCCACTCGAAACTGTCTTCTTTGGAGGTGGTACCCCATCTCTAGTGCCACCCAGGCTTGTTTCGGTGATTTTAGATGTGTTGCGATCGAAATTCGGGTTGGCTAAGGATGCTGAAATCTCTATTGAAATGGACCCGGGGACTTTTGATGCGAAGAAAATGGAGGGTTTGATGAAGTTGGATGTGAACAGAGTGTCTTTGGGTGTTCAGGCATTTCAGGAAGAGTTACTCAAGGCTTGTGGAAGGGCTCATGGAGTTGATGAAGTTTATGAGGCTATTAAGATTATCAAGTCTTGTGGGCTTAAAAATTGGAGTATGGATCTCATTTCTTCTCTACCTCACCAGACAGCTTCAATGTGGGAAGAGAGCTTACGCCTCACCATTGAAGCACAACCAACTCATGTTTCAGTATATGATTTGCAAGTTGAAGAAGACACAAAATTTGGGATATTGTAAGTAGTAGCGTTGGTTATGAATGGTTTTGAATGAGTTTAAATACTGCTTTAATCCTCATTTTGGTCCCTATGTTTTCGACTTTAGTTAATTTTGGTCGTTGTGCTTCATCTTTAATTCACTCTAGTTTTAAAACTTTTAAAAGGGACCATTTTAGTCCCTTTATTTTCATTTTTAAAGGATCAAAGTAGTCATTTTGAAGAGCATAGGGATCAAAACGAACAAAAGTTGAAAATACAGAGGGACCAAATTAGTATTTAAACCTATCGATTGCTACTAATTTGAACAGGCGTGTGCAGGTACAAGCCAGGGGAATTTCCATTGCCTTCTGACACAGATTCAGCTGGATTCTACAGAATGGCTTCAAGAGCACTTGCCGAGGGAGGTTATAGCCATTATGAGATCAGTAGTTACTGTAAGAGTTCGTTCGAGTGTAAGCACAATTCTACTTACTGGAAGAACAATCCCTTCTATGGTTTTGGTTTAGGGGCAGCTAGTTATCTCGGCGGATTGAGGTTCTCGAGGCCACGGAAGTTGAAGGAATACACAAATTATGTACAGAACTTAGAGAAGGGGCTGGTCGATTGCCGTGGAAATAATGATGTTGATGTCAAAGACATGTCTATGGATGTCGTGATGCTCTCTCTCAGAACTTCCTCAGGCCTTGATGTGCAAACGTTTGGAAAAGTATATGATGGTCGTCTTGTCCATGAGCTTTGTAGGGCCTATCAACCTTACATCAAAAGTGGCCATGTGGTTTGCCTAGATGAGCAGAGGAGAGCTCTAACAGTTGATGAATGCAATGGCTTGTTATTGAGGAAAGAAGATAATTTTACAAGGCTGCGGCACATTCGACTTAGTGATCCAGATGGGTTTTTATTATCAAACGAATTGATCTCTCTTGCATTTCGAGTCATATCTCCCTGAAGGTTAAATTCCAATCTCGGTTGATTGGCCTTTCCTGATACCAAATCTTGTGTTCCATTTCACATTTCTGTTACTTCGGCTGTAAAGAAGACTAAAATATTGCCGACTTTTTAAGTCAATATAGAATCATGCATCTGGCAATGAGAACCATGCTGATTAATCCGAAATAATTGTTCTGATTAGAAAGTTATTCTCTTCATGGGAGTTGCTGTGAAGTATGACTAAACCAGCAAGCTAAATAAGACTGATGGATAAACTTCTGATCAGTTTAGCAGTTGGGCCGAGATCACTGTTTTCTGAAAACTGATTCATGGAAGAGGTGAGCTATTACGTTTCAAAGCTGGAATTAATTTGTAGTCAAATTATGAAAAGGCACGAAATCTTGAAAACAAGACTGACCGAGCATAACCTTTAATGGAGGGAAAGGTCAATTCGAAAAAGGGAAAGATGGATTTGCATACTTTTAAGACCCCTTTCGTGACTGACCTAGCAAGGCTTGTAACAAACTCACGTTTCATCAAGGAAAGATGTGATTATTGAGAGGGAAAAAGAAAATTTGTTTTCCAGACTAATAAGTTTCAAAACTTGTCTAAATATATGCGCGTGGCTGATAAAGATGGTTTATCCTGGTCTAGATTGTATGGTGCCTTTGACATTCACTGTCGTTGCTAACGTGCATCGAAGAATATTAAATACAAACACAGCATGCACATTGGCAATCAATCTCTAGTCTCCACTATCTTTTAATTATCTTTATTATAGAAAAAGGAGAAGAAAAATTGTAATAGAACCGACACAAATTAGATAGCAGTTACCTCCATAATCATCTTAATAACTAGATAGATGATGCCAAAGAATGATGCGAATGATCGGGAAAAATCTTAATCAGTGTAAGGCAAGATATATCCAATTTACAATTAGATGACGCCCTGGCTAAAGGACATTTGGCTATGATATACTACTCTCGACATAAACAAAGGCCCTGAAGTTGACGAGATTAAAAATGTTATAATGTAGTTTTGATAGGAACGGGGGAGAAGGTGCTACCAGTTACAAGGGTTTGCTTTTACGTCCAGCTTTTGAGATTCGTCTCAGCACTTCGATTCCATTTCTTGATTCTCTGTAAAAGACGCCCATAAAAGGGGTTATGAATCATGGCATAATCTTATTTGGATGAGGCTACAAGGTAAAATAGAGTACCTGCGGTGTAAATAGACAATGACATAGAAAATTGGTAGCAGCATCAAAATCAATATTGAAGATGCCATGTAAAATATGCCTGGTTGCCTCTGCAGATATAAAATAGTTTAATAAGAAACATAGAATGGAACTCCAAACAAGTAGAAAGAATAATTATACGGTTCCAAAAAAAAAGAAATTTTTATACGAAATGATAAACAATTCCCTTTTTTCTCTTTCTTTCGTTAGTTCCTTTCTTTTTTGAAAAAAAAATAATAAAATAAAATTGGAAGGCTCCAATACCATGTCATTCCACAAGGAAGTGACATGTTTTAAAGTAGGAAACAAAATATTTTTTTACAAGCAGAAAACCAGCTTGACGTATTAATTGTAAGTATTCAGCAATTGGCTTATGTTTAAAGGCTCACCGCTGCTCCTCTAGAAAATGGCTTTTGTTTTCCAGTGCAAGAATGAGCTCCACAGAATTGGTGAAGAAACAACTCTACGGAGTATCTCAGACATTAAATTAAAAAAATATGAGCAATTCCATGAAGAACCTTTGAAAAAGAACGGATATTATAAGTAAAAAGGAAAAAGGAGAAGGGCTTGGTGTGTGTGTGTGCGTGAGTAGGTGGGTAGGTGGGTGGGAGGAAGAAACTTACCATGAAGACGGTTTGCTGATGGTCCCTCATTAATTGGAAAACAGCTATCAGCAAGACTCTGTTAAAGAACTTGTAGAAATGAACGATGGGATTACATAATACAGAAGGCAAGAAATTAGCAAGCATTTTGTGTACCACTAAGCAACCTCACATAAATGCTTGTTCCTAGCAGCAGCTGCAGGCTTGCATTTAGATTTACGAGACTTGATATCCATCTTTAGGTCACAATGTAATGCCCCACATAAATCAGCCAAGCACTTCCTGTGACTCTGCATTTACTAATAGCAGGTAAACGATGGCAATCAAACTCAAAAGCAAGGAAATAAAGTACACAAACTGAGTTCAGAAAAATGCATAGAAGTTGCTTGAGTAGAATAATCCAAGCTAGAAAAACCTGGAAACCCCTTGTGAAAATGGGAGCCAATCTACATGCAAAGCCACTCTCTTAAACTATTATTTTCTACATGCATACGGATCGTGTAACTTCTCATGTCTAAGAATCATCGGATGTAGGATGGACATAAGATAAATATCTTAAGAAAAGAAACGTAGAGCCATGAATATAAACACTAATATTCGGAGTTATTGGACTTCGTTCTTCACATCATTTCATGTTGCTTCAAGGATGAAAGAAAGTTGCTTCAAATTATGCTTCATGTAGCAATTTCCAGGAAGCCGTGGCTTCAGAGACGTTCCCATGTTATTTAAGGTGAGAAGGATGGGTATAGAAGAGGTTGACCATATCATGACTTTCTTGGTTTGAGAGAAATTTCTATGTATGGCGGTAGAGATGGATGGGTAAAGATGAGATTGTTAATAGCCTGACTTTCTCGGCTTCTACATGGGAACTGGGGTTACTTTGACTGAGATTTCAGTGTAACTACTCTACAATCCTGACATGAAACAATAAGAACGACCCTTTGTAAATTTCTTGAGTTTCTTCAGAAAATATGCGATCCTCTCCTTTTCTGCATTCCTCTCTTGCTAGTGTCCTCTTTCCTGATTAGTTAGTTTTAGCCTTTAGGATTACTGCAATAAAAATTTTCTTTTATTGTTCACTGATTTTCAAATACTTGAGCAAAACACTGATGAAAGTAAACCTTCTTATTTGATTATTAGAGGAAGCAGAAGGAAAACACGTGTTAGTGAATAGCCAAATGCTACACTGCCTCTGCCTGCTATAACATGAAATCCAAGTAAATATGGATGATGCTACGGAAAACCTTTGCATTATGAAATGGCCAATTCCAGATAACAGCAGGTACTAAGACAAGACCCAAACATGATAACCATGTTATATAGTAACTTTAAAGAATAAAATATAACTATGAACAATGATTATAACATGAAGAACATACAACATTCAGAAGATTGCTGTGTCTGTGGTCAAAATGCTTATCGAGAAATTTTTCAGCACGAAAGCTTTTACGACAGTATCCACACTGCCAATGATTTATATCAAGATGAATCTTGTGCTGTTCCTGATCTCTGAAGAGATCATTGTTCGGATGAAGCCTACACTGGGTGGAAACCTCATAATTTTCTTTCTCCATAAACGGCAGTAAATGCTGCAGTAGCAACAACAGAACATCAATTAGCATGTCTGTCTCAAATGATGGAGTCTATAATCTTTAAGTAGCAAAAAAAAAAGTTCAGTCCGTACCTCCTCAATAATATTCCAGGCTGTCCTGCTTCTTTCTCTGGAACAATGAACCTCATCAACATGCTCTTCGTTTTGCTCAAGAGGTCTACATAAACAAATTTAAATAGAGATACCAGCAGTGTCAAATAGTAGGTTTGAAAAATAAGACACACAAGGCAACAGCTTCTTGCTCGCCTTTGATCAGAGACACAAAAGATATTGCCTAAATAAGATGCATTGGTTAGAGAGATAGAGAGAGAAGTAAAGTTGTAAAGAAATAGAATGTGGAATAAATTACAACCAAAGTTGAAATACAAAATTAGGCAATAACACATCTTCTTTGGAATCACATCAATTGCCACTGCAAATATAATTGTTGGAAAAGGGAGGAGCTGAGGAATATAGTTTATATTTTCAAAATTGACTTGAAAAAAGCGTACATTTCATGGATTAGGAGTTTCAACTAGCCGCGATGGATAAAGGGAATGTGAAGGTAAATGGGTAATGTGATGACGATATGTATTTCAGACACTGATTTTTCAATATTTCTCCTCAGCTCCAAGGGAACAATGAGAAAGCTCTTTCTCCTTGTTTATACAAATAAGAAATATTCTTAGCAGCTAGATCAGCCCATAGATGCAAAAGGAATTGTTGGAAAGTTTTTGTGCTGGTTAGGGGAGAATTCTCAAAACCCATCTTCATTTGTCTGGCCTTGTGATCATTTTCGTTGGGACAACAAAGTTTTTACTGAAATTTATGCTTCAAGTAACAAAGTTGTTTGAGATAGCTTCAGGATTAGATCAATCGAGAGAAGTTTTCTGTGAAATACCAACATTCTAACGGAGAAATAAAAACTAGAAGTAACCGACATGATAGTACTCAAGTGACCTGCCTAATGTATTCTTGGTACTGAGAAAGCTGTACAAGCGGAAAAATTTATTGAGAATGAAAAACGATGGGAAGAATGAAGACGGGATGAACTTGGTTAGGCTTCATCCTCAATATAGCTAATGGTGTTAATTATCTAAGGCTTCTTGTAATTACACTGTTTCTGTATTAGTTCAAATTATGGTGCTTTTCCTTCTTTTTTGTTTTTTTTTTTGGAAATCGTAGAGCATATTTATAAGCTTGAAATAGAGGAGTTATGATTTTGTAGTGTCTTTCCACCAAATAAATGAGATTTTTTTCTCTTTTTTTTCATAAGAAACAGAGATATATATACACGTATCTTCTTTAGTATGTGTGTGGTTCCATCTTCTTTAGTGAACTGATACAAAGACGATACAATATATCAAACGAATCAAATAACTAGCAATTAATCAATACTCCCACGTATCAGATAACTTTAGGTTTTCACTAAGCTATAATTTGAGAGAGGGAGAGAGAATACACTGTGATGGGAGAAAAGAGCTACCTCAAAGTCGCAGATTGCTCCTCGTCCTAAAATGAATGAAAAAGACTAAGGTAAGAAAGAATGCTCAGACATGTGTGTAGCAACAAAAATTTTCAAAGCAAACAAATATAAGGAGCAATGAGGGATTGACAATGAGAAGAAACATCAGGGAAAACTGGCAGCATCCCTATCTCAAGTATTACCATAGTTCCATCACAAGCAGATCACAGTAAACAGACGTCTTAACTGTTTTTTTTATGGTTTAAGTGGCAGTTAATTTGTCCAGCTCATAGGTGAGTGGCCAAGCTTATTATCACCTCACATGATGACTGGTGAGGCATGCTCCTGAGGAACAGAAGAATTTGGTCTTGACTTTAAGGTTCTTTTATATGATCATTCTTTTTTTCTTCTTGAGAGTGCACTGATGGAAAACCTGGGAAAAGGGATTTCCTTAAGCATTGTTAAGTGAGTGATTCTTCTTGTAAAGATCTGAAAATTCAAAGGACCTCTTGGGTTTTGGGAATCCTGAGTTGAATTGAAACATGTAAGATATTTTCTCTCTATTTTGTATAAGTAGAATTGCATCTAACCTTCAGTTGTTATAGTGGATGTAGATTCTAAAAGGCCTTCCTCCGTGTTTATCTCTTTCTTTCTCCTTACACTTTTGTAGCTTATTACTGATTGATTCGTGGAGTTGATTAATTAGTATGCTGAATGGTTCTGCTGATTTTACTGACAATTTTGTTATCCGATTGAAATAACTCTAACGTGTAAAAGATGTATCAAATAACCAGATAGAGTACATCCAGGGAATGACCAAATGACTAAGTCGGTCGGA
Organism: Cucumis hystrix; assembly: GCA_025688845.1. NCBI lineage: Eukaryota > Viridiplantae > Streptophyta > Magnoliopsida > Cucurbitales > Cucurbitaceae > Cucumis > Cucumis hystrix. The sequence continues at coordinate 29,449,826 of CM046884.1, forward strand.
AAAACTGTGTTTACTCAATATTTTTCAGTTGTGAAATTTTCCTCGCAAAGCTTATACCGTTAATGAAATGAAAAGACACTAACGTTCAAATTACAATAAGACATAATGAACATAAGAATCTCAAAAACCAAGGTTCAACAAGATCACCCACCCAGTTGTCTCAACTAGGTTGGAACACCTTTAGCATCATCAGCATATCCCAATACAAATATACAAAATACAACTAATGAAGGATTACAATACCATATTGAAAAATAACAATGAAAAAATGTTCATTATCCCAGACAATAAAAATTAAAATTGATCGAGAATATACCAAATTCAAAAAGCTCAATCCACGACTAGAAATGGATTAGAAAAAAAAACCCATTTGATCATAGTAGGAAACAAACCAAAACTAGCTATGGTTTATGCATCAAGATCAACCTATACGATTAGGAATCTATGATAAGAGAAGACATATCCGGTACCTGATTGTTGTGTGAAGGAGGTAAAGAGAAAGCAAAATGAACGACTTCTTGAAGAGAAAGTAAAAGTGAAAGGAGAATTATGGTGCTTGCTGTTACTTTCTTCTTCATTGCACTGCTGATTTCCAAGCTTCGAAACCTGTCACTGTGGCCCGATTGGGGTTTTGGAGATTCGAATTCTAGCCGCGAATTATACCAACTTTTGCCTCTCCAATCACCTACGCGTGGCGCCGAAAACAATATAAAATCTAATTATCAACAATAATTTTTAACTATTTCATTTATAAATATTAAGTTTATAAACACCTTTTCTTTTTTACCTCTAAATTTTCAAATTAATTATACATTTTCTATTGATATTTTCAAAAATCAGACCAAGTTTTAAAGAATTGTAAAAGAATAGTTTTTTAAATATATATACATGATAATAATAAATTGTTTTGTTTTTTAAAATTTGACCAAGAAATCAATTTTTTTTATCCAAACTAGTTTATTAAAAGTAAATTTAGTAGGAAATAGACTTTGATTATCAAATTAGTTTAATAAGAATTGTTTGATTATTATTTTGTTCTTTTATATTTCTGGTAGAGAAGCCGTAAAAAATGATAAAATGGACAAATTATTTAATGGCAAAATTAAATGTAATGAATTTTTGTTTTCGTATTTTTTATTATTATCGAAAAACCCTTTATTTTACCTTACAAAATCATACATACAGACTTCTTTAAAAGTTTTAAGACCAATAGTCTGTATTTTAGAAATTAAAATATAGTTTCAAATAAAATTATAATATAACATAACCAATTATTTATTATTAAATGTAAAACATTTAATTATGAAAAAGGAGCTAATCGTTTATCGTTCATATAATTCCGTTGTCGTCCAGCGGTTAGGATATCTGGCTTTCACCCAGGAGACCCGGGTTCGATTCCCGGCAACGGAAATGTTTTTTCATCTAATTTTGGCCAATAGGCTTTTTGGATGGAAGAGACAAAATTGTTTCATCTTATATGGAAGACGATGATCAAATATCCAAGAGGAAAAACTTTCACTAATTTCTTTTATTTTTTTGAGAGAGATTTCACCTATTTTTAAAAATTTCAATTAAACAACTTTTACGTATCACGAGGTTAAATGGGAATCAAATAAATTATTGATTTTAGAGAGAGGTTACTTAAATCATATTTCTATAGAACAAACTCTAATGAATGAAAAAGAATTCGACTCAATAATAAATAAGCATTGTGATTGTGATTAACTAACAAAATTTCTCTCCCCCTTTATCTACACACTCATCATTCATTTGCAAGTTGCAGTTACATGATTATAAGATCAATGATTGTCCCTAAAGGTAACAGAACTTTCAATACTTTGCCATATTAAATAATGATAATAATATAACAGCCTTTTTTACTTATTTTTCTTCTTGCCTCTTTTTCTTGAACTGGTTTCAGGAGCTTCTGCCTCTTCTGCTTTCTGCTCTGCCTCCAATATGGCAAGCTTATTCAAAGGAACAAAGAAAGTGTAAGAATAAGAGCATCTTGAAGACTATAATTGTGGCTCTGAAGCAAGTTAAATATAACTTACCTCATCAAGGATGGGTTTAAGCTCCCTGTAACGAGATTCGGCAAGATCGAAACCATCTTTCCGAAGTTCCTATATCAAGACATGAAGAACATTAATACTCTTCAGCCATATACAAAGATGAGAAAGGATAAGAAAAATGGATTTTTGACCTGTTTTGTTGATAAAATCTTTTCCTTTTAACCCTAGTTTCTATTAACCCTATCAGCAAAATGATCCCTCTTTCCTTTATGGAAATCATTATGTAAAACCAAGGCTTAGTTTCATTTAGCTTGAGGTAAAGCGTTCCCATTCATTCATATAATGATCTGGCTCATTATTCGGTGTTGAGGATCTCATGTTCGAAAAAACAAGGAAACTCACAAGTCCACCTAATGTTTTAACATCCTAATTAAACTGGGTGATAACACTAAATTATTTCACAGATCACTTTACATAACTTATTTCTTAGTCTGCCAAGAAGGATTTTGTACAATGGTTCAAAATGGAACCAACAGAACCTCATGGTTTTCTTTGATGAGATAAGAAATTTACAGCAGAGAGGAAATCTATTCAACAAAACCGAGCACAAAAGTTGCTAATTACCGGGAAAAAAAAAAAAAAAGCAAGAGTAGAATCATCATTTTAGATGCAAAAGAAATTCCATACCTTTCCAGTATGTTGCGTATGCTCATGTGCCGCCATTTGCCAGTACAGATTTGTACGTTTATAGAACTCCCTTAGAGATTCTGCAGGCTATAACAAGATATGGTCGAGCCGTACCAATGATGGAGTGAGACAAAGGAACTTAACTGAGCATATAATTCAAAAACTAAAGGATTGCTATTATAGAAATTGAAGCCAAAACCATTCGATATTTGTTATATTTTAGAATATCAAATTTAAAAACGGAAAATTGCAAAAAACTCCCTAGTTCGCCAACCACATTATATATACTATAATGATTATAGATTATAAATGCTACCATAGGAGTTCTTTGTGAATCTGAAAGCCCAAGGTTAGCTCTGATTTGTTCAATCCTTGCCCGCTTCTCCTTCCTACGAAGATTCCTGCCCTCACCCTTGATTAAAGCTACAGCATCTCCTACTTTTCGCGACCCATCATTGCCAGCCTACAAAAATAAATAAGATCAAATGAATAATGGTCAATGAGAATACAGCTCTGGACAGAATTGTATCATTTGGTTCCATTTCACATGCAAAAGCCCATTAGCAACTTTGCTTGATTCTCAAAAAGCAGCTATCTCCATAACATATACATTCTTGTTTGCCAAAACAAGAAGACAAAACAATGTCCCATGCAAATGAACCAAGAATACAAGCAGAGTAATGGGATTAGCATGATAAATGGATATTTTAAGAGGTGAGAGACAAAACAAGGGGTATTTTATTTTGCAACCAGAAATTCGTAATTGCAATAATCAATAAATAAGGAATTTAGGATCCAGTGCACCTCAAAATCCTCCTCATCACTATCCCCATCACTTTCATTGCTTCCTTCAGAATTATCATCATTCTCACTCTCATCTTCATCATCTTCCTCATCTTCATCCTCTGAGGCTTCTACCCATTCAGATTCCGTGGCCTTCATCAGAAACAAGTGGCAAAGTAAGAAAAGTATAATGTAAAGATATAGGCGATTTACAAATTTAAGCATATCAAATAAATACAATTATGGTTTGTCCAAATAGGGGCTGGGGATGATCTTCATCTTACAACCTTGAGTTTACTTTCAAATATGAAGAGAAGACTCAAAAAATTAGGGGACCTACGGGTTGCAAGGGGAAACATAATAACCAAGACTAAGAGTAGCAAATGATCACAAGATGATGACATTTAACCTAGCAATCAACAAGTCACTTATAAAACAGGAAAGAACGATTTCTATTTTTTGTTGTTAAAAAAATAGCATACCGGTATAATGCACTTCCATTCATCAAGTTTACTGAGATTGAGAGCATACAAGTCATCAAGGGTGATTTCTTGATCTTTAATCTCCATCATACCCCCATATATGTACAATGTATCTCTTCCAACAACCACGCAGGAGTTAATACGTCCACAGGGCTTAATCACCTATAAAGTACAATATTTTAGAATATAAAAGTCCCAAGCTAAATCTTAATGCATGAAAGAAAGAAAAATAATAAATGAACTCCAGTGCAATATACCTCGGGCAAAACAGCATTTTTGTTTGAACTAGATTCTTGTTTTTTGCCAGAACTTATTTCCAATCCACCATTGTTAATGGACACAGATGAAGATATGTGATGAGATATTTCATCAATGTCAGTTTCCATGCTGCATGATTCATCCATGAATGGTGTTTCAGTTTTGCCAACGTCAACAACCTCCTCATTTATATTATCATCAAACGCAACCTCATTGTCCTTTTGGTCAGAATTTTTTTTAATCTGCTAAAGAAATCAAACCATCAACAATATATAGTATAAATGACAAATTCATTAAACATCCAATCTTTAGAAAGGTCAAATGTGTTCAACGAAAGTTATTTTGCTTTTAAAAGAGTCTAGAAATAGATAACTAGAAATTTATCAAGGTATTACCTTTGCCTTTATCGACTTCTCCTTCCGTAACTCTAGAGGATACCTACCCACAAGAAAAAAAAACATCTACCAATTAGCAGAGTAATGGTTTTACACCGTGTGTTATAATACTAATCATACAAGACTAAAACTTCACTTCAACGAGGCATGGGAAATTAGAGAATATGCACCCACCCCCACGTGCACATGAAATAATAATTTGCCCTTACCATCGATGGTTGTCTATTTGAAATGCATAGAGTTCATTCAAGAATAGACTCATCATTGCATCACCGCCTGCATTTGAAAATGACCAAGGATTACATACATTGGTGAAAAAAAAATAAGAAAACCAACCCAATAAGAATCACAAATATAACACACACACCAAAAGAAAAAAGAAGTAAAAAGAACTTCTTCCCTAAAAAAAAGAAGTCAGACAAATAAAAGAAACATAGCTGCAGACAAATAATTCTTGACAAGTACAAATTTTAACTTAACTCCAAACAATGATAAAATACGTTTGTCCCTGCTGACCATGGTATTATAAGGCCTGAATTAGCAGTTACCTGTTAATCTACTTTAATTATATCAAGATAAGACTAGGAAACCACTTTTTTCATTGATGAGAAAACTAGGAGACCTACTTAATCAATCTCCAATTATCAACTTATCCTGATCATGTCCCTTCCGGTAATAAAGTCAAATTTCTTGATTTCAAAGATCTTTTGTAATTATCCTTTATGCTTGATTTTATAAGGTTGGATCCCCTTTTCATAGAGAGGGTCCCCTATTTTTTTGTGGGCTTAGGTTTTTTGTGCGTACGTGGATTTTTTCATTTTTCTCAATGAAAGATGTTTTCTCTATATAAAAAGGATAAAGACAAGCTTCTTTTTTCCTCATAGGAGTTTAGTTTCCCGGGGTCACAATTTCTATTTTAAATAAAATAACCATTTTCATTGAGAGAAAAATGAAAGAATACATGGGCTTGGGCAGACAAAAAACCAAGCCCACAAGAGAAGGGATGCCCATTACAAGGAGCACCAACTATGTAAAATCATTCCTAATGAATAATTATAGAAGTATCAAAGTCCAAAGAGAAAAGGGGCTCATATCAACAAATATTGAATTCTTAGCAAAGAGGGTCTGCAGTAGTGCATTCCACTCATACTTCATAGTATGTAAGTACTTGCCTTCAACTTCCATGTCCACCACTCCCCCAAATAGCAAGGCCCGCCTCTTATGAACACACATGGAGAACCCTGCACGAGGCCCAGGTGGCATCCCACCTTTTTTTACCTATAAAAGAAAATGTAGAAAATTGCATCTGAGTTAGTGCTAGATACATGATCCGAAAAGGAAATACACAACAAAGAGCGATCAGTTGCTCTTTTCTTTTCTAAGATTTATTCCAAAAAGATCTCAAGTACTCAGACAAGTTAAAAAATCTTAATCATTATTCAATATCAGTTAAGCAAATAAAACTTGGTCCTTCTCTTTCTGATGGAAAACACATGGCACCAAGATCATAAATGAGGATTCGTCATAAACTCACACCCAACCCAAAGGCATGTTTTGTGCGTTGGATTGAGAAGATATTAGTACTATTTTACACATGCACTTTCTTTTCTGTGTGGGAACCAGTTTTGACACTCAACTTAAAAACGTAAAGACTTCAAACATCATAGGGTTAATATTAAAATTAGAGAGAAAGAATCTTATACAATATAGTTCTGATGGCCCTTTTTTTCCTTCTTGAAAGTTTAGAATTTAGAAAGGAGACAAGGATGATGTGAAGAGTGGAACACAGTGAATGGACAAGTAAAGCTTGAAATCAGGACTGAGTATACACCTTATTCCATTGCCAAGTCCTTGGATCAAGGGACCACATGTCTGCATGCACTACTCCTCTTTCAGAAGTGCCCTTATCAGATTGAATTTCTTTAAAATACCCACCATACAAGAAAACCTGTAATTCAAATAAACACTTAAGATGGTACAGCAAAAAACTCGTGTCTGTAATGTAGTAACCAGAATGGTTAGATGCTGCATGATCAACCAACCTCATCTTGGTGAACAAAAAATTGAAAACCACTTCGAGGACTAGGCCACATTGCACCAGGGCTGGGCTTTACTTCTTGCCACTAATAGAAATTTTTGTTAGTATTCTTCATTGAGCCAGATCAAGAGAATAATTAGACGATGCTATCTTGAAGAGGGAGAGGAATTTTTTATAAGAATTAGTTTCACCTTGTACTGGTCCAGATCAAATACATACATATCGTTATAGTATCTGCAAAATCATATTTGAGAAAAGCTTTAGTGAGCAGAATGAAACCAAGATTCTTGTCAACGGAATATCTTCACAGTTGTAGGAAATACATAGAACCATGTGGAAGAAGACAAATGGCAGAAAGAATACATAAGGTAAGTTTGACCTGAGTAGAAATACCAAATGTACCTTCAATCTTAATACCAGTATATTAGACACACAACACCCAGTTCGAATGTTTTTCTTAAAAGATAATTCATATGATTAATATAGAATCCACCAACCTCACTTCTCTTAAAGTGTCATAGAAACCACCAAAAACAATAATTTTGTGCTTGTATAAGACCTGAAACACAATCAAGAAAAATGTTGTGCAAATAGAAAAAGATATAACCTCAGCAGATATTAAAGAAGTATGGCATCCAACAATTACCATCCGATGACCAGAGCGTGGACTGGGACAACCTTTTAAATTTAATTGTTCCCATTGATTTGTTTTCAGGTCCAGCACCCAGAAATCCTATAAGTTTGTGTAAGGCACCAAATCAAATATTAGTATTGGAAGCCGACAGGTTGCTGCTTAGTTAATAATAAATAGCATGCACTTGCAAAAACTAAAAGAAGGAATGAAAATTTCACCTTGTAGTGATGAAACCTCTCTTGGTTAGGAGATGTAAACTCTCCACCTGATTGCCGGAAAAAAAGCAGTCAGCATAGTGCATGTTAAATATTAGAGATGCGTCTTTGCATTCAACCAAAACTATTCACTGACCAAAAATATAGAGATAATTCTTCCAAGCAACAGCCTGATGAGCACTACGAGGAGGCGGGCTATTGGGACTTGAAATTACTTTCCACTCTAGTTTCTCAACATCGTACCGATACAGATCACCATAGACATATGTCTGTGCCAACTCAAGTTTATGAACTGCAGGCGTAAGACCTGATTAACTACTTCAAATAGACACATAGAAAATTGTCCTGAGCTTACCTTAGTACCATTGTAGAATTCACCCCCATAAAGGATCAACTCTGTTTCTTTTAAGGGATTGATAGTCAACTACACGGTTTTTCCAATAAATTACAGTTATTGATTTCACCATAAGTGTGAAACACAACAGTTAGAAATTAACTTGATAGTCCATACGTAAGAAATGTACCGAACAATTGGACCGAGGAGATGGCGCAGGGACATTCTCCTCAACGTGAACTTCCTTTTTCTTCGCTTCCTCCTTTTGTATACTCAACTGCCAGAATTCAAATGGGCAAAAATAACTCACTTTACCAAGTTCTAATCACAAAAGGCAGATCATGGACCCAGAAACTGAAAGTTAGCTGGAATAAACGTGACTCTCAAAAGTACCCTTTTCAAAATACCCGTTTCTTTTCATCTTTCTTCCTTGCTTGGACATCTAAAGTGAATACATCAAAAATCCCAATTCTCAAAACTAACTCTTGAATGAAGGAATCTATAACAGTCACGAAATAAACTAAAATAAAGAGCTCAAGAGTGAACTAATATGAATTCGATAAAGAGCTGAAAGCATTAGTATATAAATATTGATCTGCTTCATTTGTACTCGCAACTCAGATACTAACAACGAATTAAAAGTTGTAAAGAAACATACGAGGATTGCATCAATGTCATCCTCGGGAGAGAGCTTCTTACTCTCCCTTCGAGCTCTCTTTTCCTCGGCTTTGGCTGTTTTTTTCTCAGTCTTCTCTTTTCCTTTTCCGGGTTTCTTCGTCTTCTTCCCCATTTGAATTGCAACTCTCTGCTTGCGGAATCGCCTTTCGGGCCTCAGCTACAATTGCAAATTACAGTCGAATGCAAGCGAATGGCTTCCAGCTCCAACAACGAGTCCTACGCAATGGAACTTTGATGCGGCGCCGCGCCTTACCAACGAGGCAGTATTGAATCAAATTGGTTCTCATTTTAGAGTACGGTGTCGTTTTGCATAGTAACCGATGATGTATTACTTTAAACCATCAACTAATATTTGTATAAATATAAAGCTTGAACTATCGTTAATGTATCCATTTGAATGGTTGTTACATTTTTTTTTTTTGAATAAACATTGTATATGACTTTAATTTTTAACGATTAGATTTTTTAATTGTTATAGACGAATAAATTCAAATTTTCTTTGAAAATTGGAAAACTGTTTTGATTGTAATAAAATACAAATGAGAATAAGAGAAAATGTTGAATGGGAAAAATCCTGACATTTTATTATATATTTGTATTGAATTAGTATCCAAATTTATAACAAAAGGTCGGGAGGAAAAACTCATTCTAAACTCACCCAAACTGAATAATGGGCCATAAACCATGAATAAAAATAGAACTAATGGGCTGTCTTAACATAGTTTATTTTGTTCTAAAAAGTTTACACGCGTATATAAATTGGATGGATTGACTATTCTTTAACAGGTCAAAATAGTTTTCGTTTTAAATAAACAACTACTCTATCTGCAATAATTTTGCTATATTTACATTTTCCTTTTTAAATATTGCTATATCCTAAATTATTGTTCATATCTATGATAGCACATTAGTCATAGGGTATTGATTTCAAGCCCAATTATTTGTTTATATGGCCTATTGTATCCTCTAGTCCATGCGTCTTGAATATGTTTGATTGAGGTGTTATTACCACGTGGTGTGTATATTTTTGCGAGATTTTTTCACTCGTTTTCTATGTAAATGATCATTGTATTCAATATCAAATATAATAAGAAAATCAATAATTTTATGCTGCAATTTGATTTCTCTCTTTCTCTTTCATTTTAAACTTTATTATGGTATCAGATATTTCAGCCAAAAAGACTCAGGGCCATTTTCTTTTTTCTTTTTTTCATTCTTATTCAAACGATTTTGGTCATCAAGTTCACGATTGTCACCCCTTCCTCTTCCATATTAGATGTTATCATCACTGGCGAATGATGGTAGGGTGTGAGTGACAACCACATTTCGCACAATGATGGATGATGACTTTTAATGGCTACAACAGTATGTAAACCTAAAACGTAGATAACCTCATCTACAATACTTTAACTTTTTGTTAAAATATTAAGTTGAGGATTCTTCGACTAAAAAAACTATTCCAACTCAAGTTAAGTCCTTTTAAAATGTAAAAATATTTTAGTACAATCCACTTTGTACTATCAAATGCAAATAATAATTAATTGTGATTAGTATATTAATAAACTAATCCTTCAAAATGATGACAATAAGTTATAGAATAAGCTTGAATCTTGGAATGTAAGAATTATTTTTTATGATGATGATTAGAAAGACGATTATTGATTAATAAACCCACATGCTTATGTTCATTGTGTTGAAATTAAAATAAATAAATAAAAAGATTGTTAATGGATCATGGATAGTAAATTAATTAATTAATTAATGATCGATACTAAGTTAAAAATTGAAAGTTTGGAATTAAGAACTATATTTAGTTTTTAAAAAACCAAACTACACTTTAAATATCACATGAAATTAAGTAATCTAATTATAAAAATAGTGTTTAAATTTTGTTTAATCATTTGTATCACACGTCAATACACGTGGATTCACAGTAAAATCGAAAAAACAAACAATACAAAAAGAAGTAGAACCACTAAACTAAATTGCTTAACCTCGAGAGCTATGTCTTCTTTCCCACTATAAATCACTTCCATTTATTTTAACAATTTTAAAATCACTTCCAAACATACACGTTCTAAAAAAAAATAAAAAATAAACAGCTATTAGGCTAGTACATTGATCAATTTGTTTGAAGTCTTTTTTGTTGGAAAAAAGCCAAATTTAAAACATGTTTATAGATACAATCTTATATACATACAAAGATAGTCTCATTTGTTTATAAACTATAACTTCAAATTTAAGCATAAAATCTCCCATATATTCAAAAGATAAAACAATATCTTATTTAAAAAATACTATAGATTGATAGACACATAAAAAAATGTATTCCACTGTTAACACACAAACGTATTATAATTAATGATATTTAGGTCAATTGTAGTTTTTTTTTTGTTTTTTGTTTTGTTTTTATATACATATATATAAACATACCCTAATGTAACTTTTGAAACGGTTTCTCTTAATTGTAAGTATTTTTTTTTTCTTTTATGTTTTATGAAAAGGAATCAATACAACAAAAAGGTGAAAAAAAATCCAAACATGCCCTTATCTTATATTAGTTAAATAGATTTGGCAAATATTTCTTGGAGTTTGTATTAATTCATATTTATTTTTTGAAAAGGAAAGTTTAAGTTATTAATATATATATATGGATCATTTTTTGACTTGGTGTGATTGTGTGCATGCGTAACCCAAAAACAAAATTGTAAGATAATGATCAGTTAGATCGATGTGGATTGATTTTTCAACTTTCTCAAAATAAACAAACTATACAAATAAAAGGTACATTGATGTTATAAAACAACATTGTAATAAAAGTTATGTATAATTAATGTAAATATATATCATACTCCATATGATATGAGATTCTTAAAATTAATCGATAATGAAAATATAGTATTGTTTCTATCTTATAAATAGTATGAGATATTTTAGATTTTTCAACATAACACCCTTGATTTTGGAATCCTTAGGTCTACATATGTATAAACTAATTAAGATAGGTTTAATACTTAATAGTGAGTATAGGTGTAGGGTAGGGCGCAAATGGATTAGACTAATGGAGCGTGCCATTTGCAATGACACATCTTTTTAAAAAATTTCTTACTTTTGGAATTCAATTATATATATAATTACATATTCTTCACTTTCTTTTTATATCTTAGTTTCCATTTATTTATTCCACACTTTGAAACTTGAACCTATTTTTTTTTTCTTTACCTTTATGTGATTATTAAAGTGATTCATTCATACAATTTTCTGACCATATCCACCGTGGCACTTCACTCATCACTTAATGAGACATAAAAACTTTCCTATCAACCCGTACATAAATATATTTGTTTATTTAGTAAGCTTTACACGCAACTCTATTGTTTAAAAACTTTATAATATAATCATATATTTTATATTTTAGTGGTAGATCACTTTGATGACCAGTTTTAATTTACCTAAATTAACCTTATAGTCATAGTCAATACACACTTGTGAGTATTTCGATTCAACCAAACAAAATTCGTATGGTTGTATTATTGTGAATGTGAATAAGTTTAGAGCATAGTTAACTTTTATAGTAAATGAATGTAGTTTATAATACTTTAATGTTATTATCATTAGTATAGCTCAACTAATTCGAAACGTTTATTTTTCTATAAAATTAATGTAAGAAGTTCGATCATATCCTACCTATATTTTGTCGAACTAAAAGGACATACGAAATATAAATATAAAAAGATTTGAATATTTTAACACAATTACAAATAATTTTAAGTTATTGAGATCTTTAAATTATAGAATATATATGAAATAGACATTGTACCAAAAACAAATCGTGTGTAGATATATATATTGTCTAAAAAATTGTATTTCTCACACTAAATGCTTTCTATATGTGCCATAAGTATTCAAAATTTAAAAAATTTGTCAAAAAAAAATTGTAAAATAGAAAAATTATTTACTTTTGATCGCAAAATTAAATATAATTATTTTTCATAACTGAGTGTTTTTTTGTCATTTAATGTAAATAGCTTATATATTTTTACTAACCCTAAATTTTACTCTCTCTTTTTTCATCTCTCTCGTTTTCTAATTGTAAATTTCAAATATTATATTATTTGGTGTTTTTTATTTATAAAATATATGTTATTTTATTCCTTGAGAAAATGCAACCTTTGCATACATATGCTTGTGTGTGACACCCACCTCAAGATTCCTCCTGATGTGTGCAATTTTATCATAACAGTTATTATTTATTAAATAATAAAAAAGATGCATTGTTGATTGTAATTTAAATTAATAATTATTATAAAATATGCTTTCTTGATATTAAATTATCTTTCAAAGATTTTTCATTTTAATTTTGATTTGGAAAAATTCGATTTGTTTGGTATATTCCAAATTAATCTCTTAGAGTGATTTGGTTCATCGGATTTTTCAGGATCCAATTTAGCCGCATCGATTGATGCTTCCCTGTGGTCAACAAAACTCAACTTTATCCTACAAACAATCAAATTCCTCTTCCTTACTTCTAAGTCTTACTTTCTCTATTTTATTTCTATTTTTAAACATCAAATGGAATTTAATCTTATTTTTAAACATCATATGGGGTTCGAAACAAAATAAAAATGTTAGTCATGTGAATATAGTCCATCTTGAATTGGAACTTATCATTACATTATAGTCAACTGTAGTGTAAACAATGACAGCTTTGGTATGTCGCTCAACGTTTTTTCATTTAATCGTTGTTATATCTCAGGTACATGTGCAGCTTCAATACATTAATACATTAAATAAACAATTGAATATATATATATATATAGGTACTCAACCCCATATTATATATTTCCTGCAAGAGAGTAGTACCATGTTGCAACAAGAAAAGAAAAATGTAAACTAATGAATTTACTATCCTTGTTACTTTTTTTCTTCTCTCTCCAAGCGAATTGTTGTTTAGTTATGTGTTTTTTTTTTATCTGTCGTGGTTCAATGTAATCGGTAAGTTTTTATCTCTAAATCTCTACTAGAAGAGATATTTTTCTTGTTATTTTCTTTGTTCGAGATGTAAGTTGTCCCGTTTAATCTACATTGGATTATTACTTATGTCTTTATCCAGTGCATAATCCAACTTAGATTTACGAGACCGCATCCTTCTTCTTTATATATATCATCCCTTATCAAAATTCAAATTCTAAAATGGAAAACAATTAAAAATACATATGAATTAAAATGACCCATTTAATGAGGTACTATAAAACATAGATGTCTAAGAAAACTTAGATACCAAAATAAGATATATATTTTTTAAATATACCATACTTTCGAAGTGCTACAATATGAAAAAAAATATTAATTACAACCCATATTAAGTAACCGACTACATTTCATACCATACTATCAATCAAATTGTTGTTTGATTATATATATAGATAGATATAATGAAAATGATTGTGACAATACTAGGGGATGTGGGTTTAGTACTTCCAAAATCCAGTGATTGGTATTGTATTGGTATCCACATAGAACATGATTACAACTTCTTGCATTACAACTCAGTCAAAAGTCAACTTTCAAACTCGTTTTAAATTATGATCACCAAATATTATATATGTATGTATGTATAGAATATGATTATATTTCCATAATAAATTAAATGAATGAACCTATAGTGGGATTATAACTGCACTCATAAAGCAAAATGATGGAAGTGTAACAGCACCATTAATTTCTTACGCCATCTTCTTTTAATAAAATAACAAACACAAACTAAAAGCAATAAATTTAAATTACCAAATTTACCCATTTATTATTAACTTTTTTTTTAAAAAAAAATATGTACTAATTTAATGCAACAATTTAGTTCATGGAATAGAAAACTAATATGAAAATCTAATGACTTCTTAAAAAAAAAAAAAAAGGTGTTTTGTACTAAATGATTTTGTGATGCAATTTCTTGAACTAAAAATGGTTAAAAACCAAAATACTATAATATATAAAGTAAAGAAAGAAAAGCGTGTAGTGTTCACAATCATCACACTTCTGTTTCTTTTAAAAAACACTTTTTAACCCTTTTTCCATTCCCAAAGAGACTTCTCCCTTACCCAATTCCCCCTTTTTGCCTAAAATTCTCTTACCCAACCTCGCGTGACCCACGCACCCTCTTTCTTCTTAGTCTCTACGTATATTTCTATATAAATCTCCCCATCTTCATCCTCCTCTCAACCACCCACCATTCCCCAACATAGACACATTTCTATGGGCGGCGGCGGTGGCGGAGGAGGAGGAGACAGCGGTGGCAGCAGCAGCAGCCGCAGCCGCAGCCGCGTCGGAACTCGAAATTCATGGAACAAAATGGAGAAAGCTTTAAACGATGCAATTGCACGCAGTGTAGTGGGTAAATATTTCAAACTTGAAGCAAGAAATACCTGTTTCACCAAGGAATTACGAGCCGGTTTAGCCACTTTTCTCACAATGGCTTATATCATCACTGTTAACGCCAATATCCTCACCGACTCCGGCGGCACGTGTTCAATGGCTGACTGCTCTGCACCGGTGAACGGAACCGCCACGCCGGATTGCATGTTAAAGCCAAATCCCGGCTACGAAAACTGCCTTTCGAAAATCAAAAGCGATCTCATGGTGGGTACTGTTTTATCGGCTATGATTGGTTCGTTCGCTATGGGAGTTCTTGCCAACCTTCCTTTGGGCCTTGCTCCAGCTATGGGCCCAAACGCGTATTTGGCCTATAATTTAGTCGGCTTTCATGGATCCGGCCCAATTAAATACCAAACCGCATTGGCCGTTTTCTTGGTTGAAGCTTGTCTGTTTATTGCTGTTTCCGCGTTGGGGATTCGTGCAAAGCTGGCGAAATTCATACCTAATTCGGTTCGGTACGCTTGCGCTGCTGGGATTGGGCTTTTCATAGCGTTTGTGGGCTTGCAAGCCCACCAAGGATTGGGCTTAATTGGGCCTGACTCGGCTACATTGGTTACATTAACCGCCTGTAGCCGTACAAATCCAGAGACGGGAGAATGTCTTGGAGGAAAAATGCAAAGCGCAACGTTTTGGCTTGGTTCCATTGGCTTTGTAATAATGGCTTATGGACTAATGAAGGATTTAAAAGGGAGTATGATATACGGCATCGTTTTTGTGACTTTGGTGTCATGGTTTAGAGCCACGGCTGTGACGTATTTCCCTCACAGCCCACTCGGCGACGAGAGATACAATTACTTCAGAAAAGTAGTGGACTTTCACAAAATCGAGAAGACAGCCGGTGTTGTTAGCTTCAACGGTTTCAACACAACGGAGGTTTGGGTAGCGCTAGCGACGCTGTTTTACATCGATGTACTCGCGACGACGGGGACGCTTTACACCATGGCGGAAATCGGCGGATTTGTGAACGAACGAGGGACTTTCGAAGGTGAATACATGGCGTATATCGTCGACGGTTGTTCGTCAGTGGTAGCGACGATGCTTGGAGTTTCGCCGATTGCGACGTACGTTGAATCGTCAGCGGGGATAAGAGAAGGAGGGAGGACGGGGATTACGGCGATAGTGGTGAGTTTTTGTTTTATGATGTCGTTGTTTTTCACACCGTTGTTGTCGAGTGTACCACCGTGGGCGATTGGGCCTTCGTTGGTGATGGTGGGAGTGATGATGATGAAGGTGGTGAAGGAAGTAGAATGGGGGAATGTGAAGGAATCGGTGCCGGCATTTGTGACGATGGTTTTGATGCCGTTAACGTATTCGATAGCGAATGGGATTGTGGGTGGGATTGGGGTGTACGTTGCTTTAAGTTTATACGACAACGTTTTGAGGTTGATGAAATGGTTGATGAAGATGAAGAAGGTTGTGGCTACAGAGCAAAATCAGGTATCGGCTACTGCGGCCAATACAGAGTTGATATCTGTAGTTTAGATTATCTTAAGGGCTTTTTGAAAAAACGAAGAACAAAAAAGGTACAAAGTATTAGGTGATGGGAGGACTGTGTTTGATCTACTAACAATGGGGGCAGGATGAAACTAAATGGTTTTTCTTTTTTCTTTTGGCTTTTACTTTTAGGGGTATGTTAAGTGGAAGTGGTGGTGGCATGTATATGGGGACACAGAGGCATTCCATTGTAATAGATCAAACACTTTTTTTGTTTTTTTCCTTTTTTGTGTATTATGTAGTAATGTTTTGTTTTGGACTACCAAAATGTTAAATGTGTAAGAAAAACAATTAATTATTTTCATCCTTTTTTGTATTCTTTTTTCCTAAAAGTGATGTTTAATGTTGAATGAAATGATTAGGTGATTTAATTTGAAATTTTGAGAGTGGTTAGAAGAGTATAATGATATTTTAATTTGTTTAAGGTTATATTAGTCCATAATTTTTCAATGAACTTTGAATTGTTTTTGTGTATTTGGTGTTGAAATTTTTTGTTTATTTAATTAAATGTATACAAAAGTAAAAAGAAAAACTTCGAATTTATCTTGAAACATATTAAACGTGAAATAGAACGTTAAGAACGGAAAATTACATAATTCCACAATTAATTGTATGTGCTGCCTTGAACCATCGAAGATAGAAAATTAGAGAGCAGTGCTATTTATTAGTGTAAAAATATGGTTTGATGTCAAGAAAGATTACAAGTGAGATTATAAATTTGGGAAGAACAAAAAAAAAAGTGAACGAAACAAAATTCATTTACAGCCTACCCATCCCAATCTCAGTCAGACCAGAAGAACACAATCACAAAGGCTTGACGAGATGGACGGGGCAGATATATTATTGCAGCTTCTAATTTGTATGCAACCCAGATCATCCCATTTGCCAATCAACTTAAAGAAAAAATGGCCATCTTCCACGCATTTACAGTTACTGGTGGGATGTTTTGTTTTTCTTGCGTTGTAATTCCATGAAGAGAATCACCGTTGCATAAATGTGGCTTGGTTCGGCCATGACACCATTGCATTGTTCCATTCCATTTGCCACTGGTCGTATAAGCGTAATTCCAAGATCATCAACAAGCACAAGATGTCTTTCAGTGAAAGAATTATTCCACATCAAGGCGTTCATGGCTGGTGCAACAAATATAGGCTTGGTGTAGTCCCATGCTCGTACTATGCAAGTTAATAGATTATCACACAATCCTCCCGCAATCTGATAAGAAACATGGACATTGATAAAGTTTACTAAACCACAAGATTGATTTGGATCAAAATTCCATTGGTGTAATGACAGATAAACATGAGAACCTAAATAACAAACCAACTCCCAATGTTCATACCAGCCTTACCTAGAGTAAAAGAAACTAAAATATTTGGAGACGAAATTTAAAAAGAATGCCAAGATTTGTACTTCTGATTATAAAACAGAAAGGGTGTTCGTTAAGTAACTTGAATCGGAATAAATACAAGCCAAATGCACAACATCTAGTTGCCCAAACTTAAGAAGCTGAGTCCATCAAAAATAAAGTTGGTCCAATATTCTTAATGCACGAAACATAAATTTTTTAGTTAAATGAAGAGCTACGGGACATCCATTAAAAGCTGCACAAAATTAAAGGGCACCAAGTGACAATGATGTCCTGCCTGTTAATCACAATATAAGTTTAGTTATTGGTAGTTAAGTTATATGTTTAGCTTGAAGTAGAGACTGAAAGGCAAGACTTGTATAAATAATGATCAATCATATAATATAACCTTTCCAAGTGTGTTTGCCGAGAGTGGAGCGATAACCATAATATCAGCCCAGTTGCAAAGATGAATGTGAAGGACATTGTCACCAATTTTCTTCCAACTGGACCAATCATCGTCGTCGATGTAAAGAGAGACGTTCTTTGGGAGGGATTGTCGATCGATGAAGAACAAAGCTGCTCTTGTGGCAACAGCTCGAACGTCGGCCCATTCAGAAAAACATTGGCATATGGTTCTAAACTTCAATGCCGCAACACTCCCACAAGCAGCAAGAAGAACGCGGGGTCTTCTTTGCCTGTTGTTGAATTGCATTGATACCCTTTCTGTAGAAACCGACTTCCTTGAATTCAGGATTCCGTTTCTGCAGCAAGAAGAATTTGTGGGCTTCTGTTTTGAAACTATAAACAGAATATTGACGAAAAAAACAAAGGAAACCACAATAGTTTTGCGATTTTCATCCATCAATGGGTTGGTTTGGTACCAACATGCATCATAACAAAATTCAGGTTAATATTTTCCATCCAAGACAAATCACAAATAAATTATACAAGTTCAAGGGTTGAAATTTCAGATTCCTCAACCTTGAAATCAACTTCTTCCATGTAGCGATAATGCACGTTGACATCTAAACATTAATCAGCAGTTAAAAACACAGTAGATAACAGGAAAGAATACCCATTAACTTGATTCAGCGTCGGAATTCAGCTCAGTGGGCTCCAATGCAAATTCAAGAACCAGAATTTCAAAGTAATTTGACACTCAAAATTTTACTGCGAAGATTGTCGATTCTTGCATAAAGAAGTCAATAGTGGTTTAAAAATACAAAATCATGAAATTGTATGTCATTTATTGGTCGCTGGCTTCTTTGTTAATGAAAATGCATAGAGTATAAAAATGGAAAAGAAGAAACAACAAACCCTTGTAGTGATTTTATTCCTCAAGAGCCTGATGATGATGAATCTCCTCAATCTGAAAAGTCTGAATTCTAACATGAACTTGGGATATTAAGAGGGAAACTCTGATATTTAAATAGAGGTTTTTATCACAAAACGACGCCGTTCGGAAAAGGTGAAAATGGGCCAAGCCAGATAGCCCATAACAAAAAAATTAACCACAACTTATCTTTTGAAATGGTTGAATAGCAAATTATGAGTTTTATTTTGAAAAAATAATAAAAATAATTTTAAATTGTTATAATAGCAAAACATAAAAGTTAGAAAAATAAATAAATGAAACAATTCCTCAAACGCCCGTATCTAATATAAAAAGTACAATTATTTTCCTAAACCCCAAATACTGTAATTGAAATAACATATGCTACATACAAAATTTCTCACAAAAACATAAAGATTATAAAATTTGCCATTAATGAGAAGCTCCACCCCATGTCTGCAAAATTTAAAATCTATTTCAACGTCATTTTGCAAATCTACTTTAACGTCCAAAAGATGCAATTCATTTGTAATGGGTAATTGCAAAAATTGAGACACATTTAATCAAATAGTTTGGCTCTACACCT
>CM046884.1:29469547-29643326 GCA_025688845.1 Cucumis hystrix
GTCCAAAAGATGCAATTCATTTGTAATGGGTAATTGCAAAAATTGAGACACATTTAATCAAATAGTTTGGCTCTACACCTGTCGAACCGCCATAGCCGAAAACTTCAAGTTGAAAATGGGAGCATTGTTGATATTATAATAAAGATGAAATCGTGAAATTATACCAGATAATTCAAAACTTATATACATCTCAGGATACGTATAGTGAGTTTGTTCACTCAAATCGGTGAGTTCTTCATACATTCGAGATTCATTTGAGCTCTTCTCTCTTGTTTGCAATAAAAAATTTATCTTTCACATTATGTTTATCTCTTGTCGGCTGCCCCTCTCTCAATCTCTTTCTTTTATTTTTTCTAATAAAACCCAAAAGAAGAAGATTCAAATAATTGCAAAAATGTCATTGAGACATAATTAAATCCTAAAATTTAAATTCAAATTGTTATTAAAAATATATATCAAAATTAAAATTAAATTTTTTATTAAAATTTATATATTACGTGTTATTTAATAAATTGTTTAAAATATAACAAATTTTAAAATATTGTATATATATTTGCCATTAGCATAAATCAAGCAACAAAATAGCAACTTTAGTTAATATTTACCAAATTTGAATGTTGTTTACAAAGTACACTTCTTTAATAAAAGAGCAATAAATTATTGTTTTTTAATAAAAATCAATCAAAATAAGTGTACAATTTAAAATATAAATTAAAATAACTATGTATTATCTAGTAAATTTTGTAAAAATAATTTGAAATATAAATCCTATGAAAATAGTGGATTAGTGATTGCCATTATTTTAGGGATTAGATTTCATAATATTTAAATTCAAAATACTATGAAATCTAAGGAAAGAGGAACAGTTGAAAGTCTTTTAACAATTTTTTAAGGAAGATATTTATTAAACATAAGTTTTATGAATTAAAGAAATAAATGTTAATTAATTTGATTTGAATATTAAAAATCCAATAATTTTTTATGAATTATAGGCATATATTTATGATATATTAGGAAAATCTTGTCAATCTCGAAAATATATTAAATTAGTTAATATTTTTCAAAAGTTTGCAAAATACATAGTATGATATTTGGTCTCATTATCTGTATCATGCAAATACACGGTAAAACACGTATTATCCTACATAAAAAGATATAACACACGTATTATACTTCTTGATTACACATGCATAATAAGGATGGTTGGAAATAAAACGTCACATACAAAATAAAACGTCTAATTAAAAAAAACAACGTGAAAAATAATTATCCGATACAATAGGCACAATAAATTATTTTTTTAATAAAAATCAATCAAAATAAGTATACAATCATAATTAGCACGATTGTAGTGATGATAAAACTTTGTTTTTAAATTATTATTAACCATACATACTATGTATTATCCGATAATTTTTTTAAAATAACTTGAAATATAAATAATACGAAATGCTTAATTTATGCTTGCCATCAAGGATATTATGTAATATTTGAAATCAAAATATTATGAAATATAATGACTTGTGAATTGTTGAAATTCTCATAACCATTTTTTTATTAACCATAGGTACTATGTATTATCATATGAAAATAATGAAATAGTGATTGTCATTTAAATAAATAAATGTTAATCAATTTGATTTAAATACTAAAAATCCAAAAAATTGTTACGAATTATAGACATATATTTAGGGGATATATGTGGAATATTGTCAATCCAAATTAGTTAATATTTTTCAAAACTAATTGTAGTTTGCAAATACATATGTGATTGTGTGTTATTTGGCAAATACAGTGTATCTGAAAACTCGTGTTATCCTACCTAATGAGTATAAACTGGTAAAAAAAAACCAAAAAATTATGTAACCACCAGTTTTGTCAAAATTCTTAATATTTTACAAATTTGCTATTTTTCAGTTTATTATACTAAATTTTTGCTATTCTCACACTTATCTCATTTTAAAAAATAATTTGTATGATGAGATCAAATCTTTAAATTCGAGTTTGATAATTGTTGAACTATGCTTGATATGAGTATGTAAGGATGTTTTTTGTGTTTGAATTTGATTATAATTGAAAATTTAAAGGACGGAATAAGAGATTGACGAACAAAAACCTCGATCCATACAATACTACAACCTAGACAAACATTGGGTCACCCCATTTACATAACAACCACTAACTAAAGGACGATACAAGCACAACAAATGTCAAAGCATCAATCTCCTCAACAAAATTAAATAACTCAAACAAATTCCAACCCTTACGTAATGATTTCAGCAGTCTAACTCAACAAAAACATGATGATGACTTGATGAGATCCATGCTGCAAAACAATGAATGATATGTTTCAAACCTCTAATAAACACAAGGGTTGGAGGAGCTTGATGGGCCACTTGAGTCGCAACAAGAACAGGAGAGCCATAGGAGTTGTGGACAGTCCAATCAATCACACCACAACTGTCGAAGTCACTCCCAAATCATATGCTTTGAGTATTGAGGTTGGAGAAATTATCAATTAAAAACAACAAATGCATTTCATTCAAATTTGACAGGTAACATCGAAGAACAACTAAACACATCAGTTTTTCGTAAACAGTTCAAACACCTCATTTCATTTTTACAAACACGTCACATTATACTCACAATATGAGTTTACAACTAACCACTAAGCATTACAAACAAAAATCTACAATTTTACATAAATTTATCAACAAAGTATAGAAACTTTAAAAGAATCATGGTTAGTTAAGAAAAAGAGACATCCATTAAACGATAAATGTACACAATAACTAAGATTTATGTATCAAGTAGATTGCTCTTTAAAAAGCAAGTCACCAGTATACGAGCAACAACTACGGCAAGTGGAAGTGCACTAATAACAATAAGGTTTATTTCAATATTCCGCAGTATTTAGAAAATTGTCGTTTTTTATTTGTGACGTCGAACCATCATCTTAGAGGGGAAAAAAATACAAGAATTAAAATATAGTAAAACACAAATTGCATGAGAAAATGAATATTGTCACTATTTTCACTTTACACGCCATATGGTCACGAAAGTTTTCAAATACTTGCGTACTAAGTCAAGGAAGATATTAATTATGAATTTAAAAAACAACAAACAAAAGTAAAGAAAAATACGGAAAAGAAAAATCAGAGAGCGCGTAAGGAAAAGAAAGAACCAAAGATGCGATAACGGGCGAAGGCAACCGCTGTTTTCCCACGACGGGCGGATTCAAACGTCGATTGAAGAGACCAATAAAAAACGAGGGAGGGTAGCTCGGTAATTTCATATGGCGCAACCCAAAAGCGAAAACGTTGTTACTTTTTGTTCCACTGTCTTCTCTCCTCCGCGTTTTAATTGTATTTCTTCGTGAGTTGCCCCCTTATTTGCTATGCTTTAATGTCTGTAATCTGGAATTTCGTCTTTTCGTTTATGATTTTCAGCTGAAATCGATCCGTAACTTTGAAGGTGAAGTGGCTTATCGGCGTTCTCGGTCGTCGATTTAGCGCCGGGGAATCATGGCGAGAGTGAACGATAATTGGGAGAGGCTAGTGCGTGCGACTTTGAAGAGAGAGCAGCTTAGAAATGCAGGGCAAGGCCATGGGAGGACTCCCAGTGGGATTGTTGGAGCCGTGCCGCCTTCTCTTGGAAAAACTACCAACATTGATGCTATTTTGCTGGCTGCAGATGAAATCCAAGCGGAGGACTCCACCGTTGCCAGGATTTGTAAGCATTTCAAATCTATTTCCTTCTTCTGTGTGTGTGTGTGTGTGTGTTGTTTTTATTTATTTATTTATTTATGAACTTCATCATGGGCATTGAGTTGGGTACCTTACGAAGTTTGATTTCATCTATCTATGGCTTCTGTTAATGATCTCCATCTCTCACATATATGCATAGAAATGTTGTTATCATTTGCATTTTTTTTAGTTTTGAACCGTGTATATGAGGCATTTGAAGGACTTGCATATTGTTTAGTAAATGACGGAGTGGGTGGGAGTGGTGTATTGTTATGCCATCAGTTATCCAGATATAAAGCGGAGTTTACAAGTTTTGTAACTTTCATCTTTGAATATTGTTTTAATCTATTAGAAGTTTGAACTTCAAGTCCGTAGTATCAATTGACATGGAACAAGTGATGATGTGAAAATTTATAATTTTTTGAATTTTGACGATGTAACTAGCCAACTGTAGGTAGTAGTTTTCTTTTTGATACATTAGACTTTTGCAATGAAACAAGTTTCTCAAATTTTTTTTGCTCAACTCATTGAAAAATCATGGCCAAGGGATAGATTCTTCAGTACGTGCGCAATTAAAGCTGTATTTTCCTATTTTAGTGTGTGAGCAAGCGTACCGAATGGCTCAAAACTTGGATCCTAACAGCGACGGTAGAGGTGTTCTTCAGTTCAAGACTGGATTAATGTCTGTTATTAAGGTATAATGTAATCTGATTCAAATGTCCATTTTCGCAAGCAGTATTAGTTATAATGTAAATGTTATAATCTAGTTACATTTTTGGTATTTAATTGATTTTTTTTCATCAGTTTAAACTGGAAAGTAAAGCTTTAGTGACATGATATCTAACATGATATCTATTGCAGCAAAAACTTGTAAAGAAGGATGGGGCATCTATAGATCGTCATCGTGATATTGAACATCTGTGGGAGTTCTACAAGCAATATAAGAGACGACATAGAATAGACGATATACAGAGAGAAGAACAAAAATGGCGGGAGTCAGGAGTAATCAGTGCTAACTTGGGAGAGTACTGCCCTTATCCTTCAATTCTAATTTTTTGATGTCCATCAATTACACATTCACTTGCATGCCATATTTTCTGTCTTCTAAATGAACACTACCAGTGTCTATTAGAACCTATCGTTAATATGATATGAAATTTTGCTATATTTTTGTAAATATTTTCAGTAGTTAGCCACTTAGAATAATTACCCTTATTATTATTATTATTTTTAAGAATACTATTATTTTTCTACCCATAATTATTTTATTTTGCATTTAATAAATGCTATCCTATTTGATCCCAAGAGGAGTATTGTACTCTCAAAGTACCAGGCGTTTTATTTTTCCTTAATGTTATACTCACATAGGAAGAGTAAGGGTGGAGTTGACTAGGAGTGAGCACTTTTGTTAAATTGGCCTAGCCTAGATATTGGTGAGATGTTTGGGTAGGAGGAAGTATATTGTGGTGGAAGGATGAATGCATGATATGCTTTTGGCGATGATATTACTTTAGATGTCAAGGATCTCTTCTCTTCTTGCTATTGATATTGTGAGCCTCTTATTGTTGGGTGTGGTTAAGGTTTTGATGTGGGATTTGGAGAGTTTGTATCTTTTACACCTTCAATTTGTTGACGATCACCTCCTTGGGTGGAGGGTTTTGACTTTAGGATTGGGAGAAGGGTTGTTTGTGTTTGTAGGTTAAATCCTTTGGAGGAATTTTCTTGTGAGTCATTCTTTAGGATTTTATTAGATCCCTTTCCTATGGTTGAGTCGGTTTTTAAAGTCTTGTGATGGATTACATACCAAAAAAAGTTTAGTTCTTTTCCCATGTCTTCCTTTGCTTTCTGATGGAGAAGACAACAGAAAGGACCAACGAGCGAAGGCAACTTCCTCTTAAGCCGATCCATCGTGTTAGCATGACCATATAAAACTTGATAAGTTTTGGATAAGTTTTGCATGTGAGCACATGTAGAATCCCTTTTCTTGTAATTTCATTTAATCAATGAAATGTTTTGTTGTGATGTGTGAGTGTGAACACTTGGATCGTTTCCATCAACTTTCTTCCTGTGTGTTGTGCATAGAATGGTGTATTCTTTCTTGGCAATATGACGTGGATCTTGATCATTTTCTGTGTGTTTGCCAGCTCTCTTATTTCCTTTGGACTTAGGGCTAAGCTTGTTTGTGATTGCTTTAGCTTGTAGCAAAGATTATTTTTCTATGATTGAGGGGGTACTCTTGAACTCTCCCTTTTGGGGTAAGGGAAGAGTTCTGTGACAGGTTTATTTTGTTGCTATTTTGTGTGGAATTTGACAATAAAGGAATGGTTGAACTTTTAGAGCAGCTAGGTGTGGCGTTTATTCTTGTTCTGTAGTTAGTGTTGGGACTCTTTTTGTGGGCTTCTTCTTTCTTTCTTTCTTTCTCTTTCTCTCTCTCTCTCTCTGTTTTTGGTATGTCCTTATGTATTTTCTCAATTTTCTCAATAAAAGCTTAGTTTCTTGTTAAAACAATTCTAGATGCTTGAAATCTACTTAACAATTTACCAAACAGTTTCATCAATTCATATTTTTCTACCAAACAGTTCTCTGAAAAATACTTTTGCTGCTGCTTGGAAAATGACATTGCCCAGATCATCATGTGAAAACAGCTTTTGAATTACATTTCCTTCTGTATTTTTGTCTTCTTCTTCTCCTTCATCTTTATTTTTTATCCCGTCCACGTTAAAGTATACCATGCAAATATGCAATTATGATATATGGACAGAGTTTCTTATGGGTAATGTTTAGGTGTTCTTATGGGTAATGGTTGGGTGTAGCCTTGTCTACACCTATGTCCATGTAGGCCATCATTTGTCACATGGTAAAAAAATAATAATTGATTTTCTTTAAAAAATTTAATTTTTTTGCCACATGGTAGATTTTAATTGGTTAATTAGTAGGCTGCATGGAGATAGGTGTAACCAGGGCTACACCCATGTATTCTTTTTTTTTTCTTACTTTGTTTATTCTTAGGCAGTGGGAAGATCTAAGTTTTCTTGCTTGTTGAATTTTCTCATCTCTTGCCTTTGACTAGTTTTGACATCTTATCACCTTGAAATGTTCATCTAGTTTACGTGAACTAAATATTTGATATGAGGGAGGCCAGTGATGAAATTGCTTGGTATAGAATGTAGGTATAAACCTCTGTCTGTGAATATGCCTTCTCTATATTCTTCGAATTTCTTCCTAAGACATGGTTTTAATGTCTCTTTTTGCAATTTTGGTATAAACCGCATGTCTTTGTATTTGCCTTTTCTATATTATTCGAGTTTCTTCCTAAGTTATGCTTTTAATGTCTCTTTTTGCAGTATTTGATTAAAGTTTAAATATCTTTGAGTTTAGGTTGGAGCTTAGATATTCTGAAGCGAAGAAAGTAATTGCTAACCTTAGGGCTTTAGTTGAGGTGATGGAGGCTCTCAGTGGAGATGCAGATCCTCAAGGAGTCGGAAGATTGATTAGGGAGGAGGTAGTAAATTGTAGCTGTAGCGCATTTCCACCCAGTCCTATCATTTCTTGATTTATATCTAAGTTTTGACCTTAATTTTCTTTATGATCTTTCAGCTACGAAGAGTTAGAAGTTCTGAAACTACATTATCTGGGGAATTTGTACCCTACAATATTGTCCCCTTGGACGCACAATCTCTAACAAATGCCATTGGCATTTTCCCTGAAGTAGGTGAAACTTAAGTGTCTGACTCTTTTATGTCTCATCGCTCATTCTTATTTTATTTTTTTTATTTGAAACGGAAACAACCTTCTTTATTATTATAAAAACTCAAAGTACAAGAGAATTATATAATTATATAATGAGACATTCTTATTTTATCTTTAAACCGAGTTTTCATTGACTGACAAGTGTAATAGTGATACTTAATGGATTATTTAGCATATTAGTTATTATCGAGGTGCCTTTTCTTAGATTTTGGAATAATATTATATTTACAATCCTTACTTATTGGTTGGTGCAAATCATATAATATTTTTTGTAATAGCATGACCAGTCCCTTTGGGGACATCCTATAAAATTGGAACGATGTAGAGAAGATTAGCATGGGCCTTGTGCAAGGAAGACACGTACAAATCGAGAAATGGTTCCGAAATTTTAAAATGACCAATTTTGTGTCAGTTGGGAGAACCTTTATGTCATTTTATTTTTGCTGTTGTAAATTAACTGACTTTTGATTGATATAATAAAAAGAGGCTAAAGCTCAATATACAAGATCCAGAATATATGAAAAATAATAATCACAGTAATCTCGAAATCTAGAGGTTGGTATATGAGCATCTCAATGATGCCCAAGTGCAATCGGTCATTGGAAAGCTTGTGAATTCGTTGGTGGGTGGGTTGGGGTGAATAGGGTTAGAGCTTGGGAATTTAAGGATTCGAAACAAAGCTTTATTGGCTAAATGATTTTGGTGTTTCCCCTTTGAGCTCAAATCTTTTTGGCTGAGGATTATTGTGAGTAAACATGATCCTCATCCTTTCGAATGGTCATCGAGTGGGATTAAAGGCACATTTTGGAACCCTTGGAAGGATATTTCTCTTGGGCTCCATTCCTTCCCACATCTTGTCTATTGTGGGGTGGAGAAGGTCACAAATGTATTTTTGGGGAGATCAGTGGGTGGGGTTTGACCACCCTACTCTAAGTTTCCTTGTTTATATCATTTGTCCTCTTTTAGAAATCCTATGGTTTAAATTTTTTGATTTTTTTGAGGAGTTCAATTTCTTTCTTGCTTGGCTTCCATCGTGCGTGGTAGGAGCGTATAACTTTGGACTTGAGAGAAGGTATGTGGTGGGAGTCTTATCTTTTGGAGGGATTCTCGTGTAAGTCTTCCTTTCTACATTCATTAGATCCCTCAACTATTAGTGAGTTGGCCACCTTTGATGTTCTATGGAGAATTAAGATCCGTAAGAAAGTTAGTTCTTTACTTGTCAAGTTTTTGCTCGATTGATTTTGGATTGACTTTTGAGAAAGATGCCGAAGTTAATGAGTCATTTTAGATGTATCCTTTGTCAGAAAATAAAGGAAGACCTAGATCATATGCTTTGGAGTTGTGAGTTTCGTGTGGAACCACTTCTTCCAAGAGTTTGTCTTTGTGATGCTCGTTGGAGTGTTGTGTAAGAATACTTTGTTGTGAAATGACATTAATCACATATTAACAATACACAAGTTACCACCTATTCAAGATGGTGGAAATTTCCCTTTTTGGGGTGGGTTTTTGTGATGGGATCTTTGGGATGAGAGCAATTGCAAAGTTGTTAGAGGGGGAGGACCATAGTGATGTTTGGTCCTTGGTGAGGTTTCATGTTTATATGATAAAGCTTCTCCATTGGCTAGATTGTTTTGAGTTTGCTCAACTAAATGCTTCTTCTTGGTGCACACTTTCTAGAGCCTTTGAAGATTACTCAATCCAAGAGCTAAATCTGAATTGGTGGGCGTTTCTTTCTCCTCCATATTCGAAGCAGTTCTCCTTTGCTGACCTATGTCTTGTTCTTGTAGTTTCTTTTATATCTTTGGCTCTGTTTTATTCTTTCTAGTTTTGATCTTGTTCCTCCTTTTGTAATAATTGTCGAACTACAAATATTGACTATTTTGGCTGTATTGTTTTGTTTGTATGTCTGATTATGGACATGATGAGGGTGTTATGGGAGTGTTAACCTAGTTGAGATGTCTGGGTGCATCTCCTCATTTGCTAGATATGTATCTCTTGTACCTTGAGATTGTATCTTTTCACTAATTTTCCAAATTTTTTTTCAAGAGTTCTGTAATTATTCTATGGACAACATTTTTGCCTAGTTTGAACTCCTTTCTTTAAGTGGGGCTTTTGGGTGTGATTTTCTTTTTCTTGTATGTCTTTATCTCTCTCTCTCTCTTTGTAATTTAAATTTTTAAATAATAACAAAGGGAAAGAAGCCTCTTCATTGATATAATGAATGAGACTAATGTTCAAAGTACAATGAAAGTTCTTTCTGTATTGTTAGAAAAAGAAAAGAACACTAATGTTGTATGTTGCTTGCTAAATATTTTTTTTTTTGGGGGGGATTTCGTATAGGTAAGGGCTACAATATCTGCAATCAGATATACAGAGCATTTCCCAAGACTACCTTCGGAATTTCAGATATCTGGACAAAGGAGTGCAGATATGTTTGACCTTCTTGAATATGCATTTGGATTCCAGGTTTGTATACGTATCTACCTTGATTTTTTTTCCTTGAATAGTTTGAGTATAATTATGATTTAATTTAACATGGTATAATTTAAATTTTGTGTCTATTAGTGTCTTACCCAGTTACCCTATTCAGTTTTCCTACTCCTATTGTATTTTAGCTACACCATCAAACTGGTGGAGAAACTCAGACTTCTCCGACCACCGTTCGTCATCGACTGTTGTCGACATTCTATCAACACCCTTGGCTTGTTCTTCATGCGGTCTCCCCGCAACCTTAAAGAAAATGAAAACCCTGATCCCTCGATTTTCTCTCCTCGTGACCTCTCTCCTCTTTTCTCAAAATCCTAGCTGCATTTCCATTCATTACTCTTCTTAGCTACGCCTTTGTTCTCTCTCTCTCTCCAAAATTTCTCCTGAAATCCCTAATTGCTCGAAACCTACCCAAACTCCAGTCGTCTTCCAACATTGGCTGCTTTGAAATCAACTATCCTCTAAACCAGGCTCGGATAATGAAAAGTTACAAGAAGCAGTCAACACCCTATCCGATGATGTTGAAATCAATTTCTTTCATGTTACTGCCAACTGAGAGTTGTTCTGCGACTTCAATCCCTCTGCAACTTTTACCCATTTAAATAAAATCATACGTTGCTTCTAATTTAAAGAAAAAAAGAATGGGTAGGACTAACTAAGATCATGCTATCTTTTTAGTACTGTTGGCTTAGACTATTGTTTGAACTGTTTATTAACTCTTAATTGCTTAATTGCAGGAGGACAACATAAGAAATCAACGAGAGCATGTGGTTCTCATGGTAGCAAATGCTCAATCTCGTCTTGGCATACCTAATAATGCTGATCCTGTGAGTAGTTTCAATTATCTGAACTCTACTATCAAATGTTCTACATCATTCACAGACTTTCTAGTGCTTGGAAAATTTTCTTTTCTTTCCTTTTTCTTTTTGGACATTAATGAATGAAATAAACCAATGGACATACAAATGAGGCCAGAAGATAAATTAGGCTATGATCTTTAAGTTACTGTAAATTTACTTTTAAAGACTGCATTAAAAATAGAAGATTCTAGGATGTTTTTAGAGGGCTTTGATCCGTTCTTGAAGATCTGATCATTTCTTTCCCTCGAATCTATGACAAAACCATGCAAATGATGCTGGTTCATATGACTGCCCTGTGATCTTTGAAGGAATGATCCATTAATGTTGTTCTGATCCAATCGATAGATGCAAGAGGGGTGACCATGTTCTTTTTTTTTTTTGACACAGAAACGAGCCTCTTTATTAATGATAATAAGAGGGGCTAAACCTCAAAGTACCAGAGAATTATACTAAGAGCAAAAAAGACATAAAAGGACTTAAAAGAACAATCACAACAAAAGTACAAACGAGTTCATCAAAACCTTCAAGACCCCAAACAAAGAAAATCTGAAAAACAAAGCAAAACTTAAAAACTTCAAAATCTTTCCAGGAGAAACCCTAAAGACAACTGAGCACTTGCGCACAAAAGCTTAAAAATGGATGGATGGAGAGGAAACATCGAGAAAAAACAATCAACCAAGCTGCTTTGAGTCTGACATGATGAAAAAAGAGTTCTCATTCTTTGGAATCCTTAATTTCAGATGGCATATGCAATACTTGAAAGTTCTTATTCATTTACCTTTTCCCTTAAAATAAGAATTGAAACTTTTGAATCTTTGATTGACGGAGAAATGAAAGTAGACTATTGGTGGAAAATACAAACTTCAAAATGAATGAGTAAGAAAAGTAATAAATAAAAGAAATCACACTGGAAAATAGTGGCATTCCAATTTAAACATGTCGTATAAAGAGAAAACAACAAAAGGCTTAGGAAGTGAGCACCCTGAGGAAGCATTTAAATGTAACCAAGGGAGATGCCTGTCTTAAAATTCTCCGATTCATCTCCATTCACAATTCTGATAAACGAGCTTTGACCATATCCAAAAAAAGTAACTTCGGAATTGGTGATTGTAATTCCACACCCTGGAGGGGGAGGATGCATAGGTTAAGCTCTTGACAGAGACGGGGATATTTGGAGCTGTTGGTTGAGAGGAAGGTGGAGATCAAGGTTGAGAGTGATGGAAGATGGGTTTGAAGTCTAAGATGAGAGTCGTACTATCTGCCTACAGTGGAATTCTATTTTAATTGCTTATATGGTCAAACTATGGACTTATGCATCCAAGAGGGACTTGGGTTGTGCCACTCATCAGCTGTTGGTAGTCAAACACAGTTACACGAAATGAACCACGAAGCGGTTAAAGAATTATACCATCTGGTTAAAATGGAATTCTTTGTTTACTGTTTATGTCAGCAAACCATGAACTTATGCATCCAAGAGCTACTTACGGTGACTTGAGTTGTGCATCCCATCAGGTCTTGGTTGTGAAACGAACTTTACCGAAATGAGCCAGAAAGCAGTTCAAATGGCTGCAACAACCAAGCAGCTGCTGCAGTGGGAAAGGAAAGAAAATAAAATGAAACTTACAAGATGATGAGGGTTGACCTTATTATTATAATTTTTGTGGGGGGTGGGGGAGATTTTCTTTTTTCTGGCAACATATTGACTTCAAGTGCATATAGATTTATAAATATTTTATTTGGAATATTTGGAGCTTATGCAGAAATTAGATGAGAAAGCAGTCAACGAGGTTTTTTTGAAGGTGCTTGATAACTACATCAAATGGTGTAAATACTTGCGTATTCGCCTTGCATGGAACAGGTGATTTCTGCTACTCCTTTTATTTATTTATATTTTCCTCTTAAAGCATTTCATTGTTCTACTGAATTTCTGTATTGTCATTCTGTTCAAACAGCTTAGAGGCAATTAATAGGGACAGGAAGCTTTTCCTTGTTTCTCTGTACTTGCTTATATGGGGTGAAGCAGCAAATGTTCGCTTCCTTCCTGAATGTATTTGCTACTTGTTCCACCATGTAAGATTTTATGTACTTTTTATATTACCGGGCTTAGGGATTTCATGAAACAATTTCTTAATTTTTTGTGATTTCTCTTGAATGCAAGTCTCACTATTAAAATTACAATCATTACTATCTAATTAGATTCTACATGGAGTTCAGTCCAAGTATTTATGTCACTATCGCTTGTTTTGTTATACTAATTAGGGAGCTTTGTTGCCACTTTGGTTGGAGGAGGGGGAGGGTGATAGATTTCTGATCTTTCACTTTTTTCTTTTTAATCATATATATATGTAGATATTGGAGTAAGAAACTGAGCTTTCTTTGCTGCTGAGGAGGCTTTCTTTCTTGAACTTATTTGCTTTAACAAATGTACGGCTGTGTGGCATGAAAGGAGAATGTATATAATTCATCCTTGCATTGTCTTATAGATCTTTTGTGGAATAAGGTGTTTGATGTTATTTACTGAGTTTGGGTGTTGGAGATGAAGTAAGAGGATGGCATTCTTTATTCATATAACGGAAGGGTCTTTTTTTTTAAATGAAAAAATTTAAATGACAAACAAGGAAGTATTAGAGGAATTAATGGATTTTTTTCAATAGAGGGGATACTAAAATTACATCTTGGCTTTGGCTTGTGCTTTTAGCTCCTCTATGAGTTTCTATTTCTAAACAAAAGGAATTTCTAAATATTACAGCAAATATTGATTCTTTTTTGTGTGATGTCTTATTGCAAACCGTGCCCTTTCTTTGTTTTTCATTGTTTCTATTTGCATAAACAAGCTTGGAATGTTCTTAGTCACAAGTTAGAGATGAAATGTATACTTCTTTATATTGATTTATGAAGAATCACATGATAAATTTGGTTATAGATGGCAAAAGAATTGGATGCCATGCTTGATCATGATGAAGCAATTCGTTCGGGAAGCTGTAAGCTGGAAAATGGTTCTGTGTCTTTCCTCCAGCAAATCATTTGTCCTATCTATGAGACACTTGTAGCTGTAAGTAGATCATTCTTCCACTAGTGCTTTAATGTTTAGGTGTGAAATGGAACATTTGTAAGAAGAAAAATTTCTTAATAATTTTCTTTTAAAGGAGATATTTCCTGTTTGCAGTTGAAGGTGGGGGATTGGTCCTGAAGTTTGTCTTTTTATTCAATAATTGAATTCTTCACCATGAAGTGAATATATATAGCTGTTATAGAATTATTTACTTTATGTTAATTTTTAAATGAAGTTGTTGCCAAAAACCAATAGGTATTTCTTCTTGTTGATGTCGTGGCTTTGATTTTCTATTTTGAATTGATTTATTTATTTCTTATATGTATAACCAAACTATCATTGAGGAAAAAAGAACGAAAGAAAAAATACAAGGATTACAAAAATAAAGCTTATGAAAGGAGACAATCTTAAAAAAGAATTTCTAATCGAGTAAAAGGAGACCTTAATGGGTAACTACGAAAAAGCTTTGCTGCCGAAGCCTATATAGAAACATCAATTTTTTATATTTTAAATAATTATCTCCTATGAGGCTCATTCCATCTTCTTCAAGTGCAGGAAACTGAAAAAAACAAAAATGGGAAAGCTGCACATTCAGCATGGAGGAACTATGATGATTTCAATGAATACTTTTGGTTGGTTTTTTCAGCCTTCATAAGTTTATAACTTTCTTTCTGACAAGTTGACCTTGCTAATGAGTGTCTTGTGTAGGTCACCTACTTGCTTCGAATTGGGCTGGCCAATGAGGAAGGAATCGAGTTTTTTACAGAAGCCTAAAGGCTCGAAACGGGTTAGAAAGTTTGAATTTAATAACTTCTCTTATGTTCTAGAACTTGCATTGCTAAGCTTTCCGGCTGTGAATTCGCAAGTTGAGAAGACTGACATGGAACATACTGTTCATTCTATCTATAAGATATATTAAATTCTCAGCAAGCATTTTGATGTAGTAAGATGGGCAAATTGTTCTATGGAAGTTGTTGTTTGTTCCATTAGTTAGTTTGTTTGATTTTCAAGTAGTTTGCCGTTTTGTTGCTTTGCTAATAACTAGTTGATTAGCAGGTGGCCACTTGTTTTAGCACACTAGCCAACTGACACATGGGTTCATACCAAGCAATTGATGTTGGTTTGATGGGTCAGTTAGAGTCTGTTTTTTGGATTTGATTTACACCTCCAGGCCTTTGTATCTGATGTAAATCAAAGTAGAACTAATTTCTCAAATGAATTCTCTGCCTATAATGGTTGAGAGATGGAGTATTTATTGAGAATTTGTAAGCAGTTACAAGTAGTTGAAGTAACTGTTTATGAAACAGTTAAGTTTTTTAACTGTTTCAACTAATTACAGCTTAACTGTTTTATTAACTAGAGCTGTCTTCTATTTTAACTAACTATAGCCTTATTCTTATTACATCAGTATCTAGGATATGATCTTGGTATTGGATTGACAGCTTATCATCTTGATTGAAGAATAGCGGTTGACACGAATTTTCGGCTCCCATTTTTTGTTAACTAGTCGTGTTATTTTCCAAGTTGACATTGATCATTTGAGCAACATTTTTATGGTGCCTTGTATATCTTCTAGAGTCGCTGTTGTCTCTGCAACTTGTTTGGTAAATTCCTTTCATAATAGGGTGCATGCTACGTTGTTTGAGGATTTATCGAGCTTGTAAAAGATACTCCAAAATAAAGCATGCATGATTTATAATTAATACTTGATTGAAGCTGGTGGGCTTTTCACCTCCCTGGGTATCAATGAAAAGTTATGTTTCCGTTTAAAAAAGACAACATCCATAGTTTAGAACCAAATAAAAGCAGGCAGACCATGCTCTAAGACCCTTTGCAGCTTAATAAATTTTCTTTCACCTTTGGACGAATTTGATGACCTAAAAAAAAAAGTGAGAAGGAGAAGGGAGAGATAAAGAAAAGAAAAGTAAGAAAAAAAGCCATGGAGATCTCTATCTTACTAACTTTGAATTGATTTTTTTATAAGAAACAGATATATTCAAAGAACAAAAGAGAATAGCCTAAGGGCAAGGGACAAGAGGGCTCTCTCCGAGAAAGACTAAAGAATAAGGGCCTTCCAATTGTTGAAAATCATAGAAAGGCTGTAATTACAAAAGTGTTTGGTGTAATTCGTACTCCATCAAGAAGCTGTGTGTTGAAACACAGTCCAAAAAGAATCAAAAGAATTATAATTGTCTTAAAAAATTATATCATTCCTCTGTTTTCAAGTACACCACAAAAAGGAATTGGTAGCACAACTCCGCAGTATGTTACCCTTCATACTATAACCTCTGCTCTTGAGCCCTTCTAGCATCCATCTATCAACCTTACTAGGAAGACAAATCTCCCGATTAAAGATTCTAAACAAAGTAGTCCACACTTTCCTAGTGAAGATACAATGCAGAAATACGTGGTCCAAGGTATTCTCGTCTTTGGAACAAAGGCAGCACATCGAAGGACTGAGTGTGGTATACTGGAACTTTTTTTGAAGTTTCTCATGAGTGTTGAAGATTTTTATAGGCGAGTGACCATAAAAAGAATTTCATATTTTTCGGGATTTTAGACTTCTAGATGTAACGAACCAAAGGTGCAGCAATGGTGGGGGATCTCTTGGTTATATTAAGAATGGTAGACTTCGTAGTAAAACTACCAGTAGCATTAAGATACCATTTAAGACTATCACGATCGTCCGTTAGGGCCCACTAATGAAGAGTTTCCAAAATAGTGGCCACGTTGTCCAATTCATTATCTGACACATTTCTTCTAAGACCCAGATTCCAAGAGTGACGAACAATACACCAGTATTCAGCCACAAAAGCATCCTTATTCAACGACCAGGGGAACAAATCAGGAAATTTTTCTGCCTGGGTTTGAGTTGAGCCTCACACCAAATGTCCTTCCAAAATCTGATTTTGTTCCCTTTCCCAATAAAAGGGCTGAGAAATTAAAGAACGTCTCCTTATGTTTCAAAATGCCAGCCCATAATCTATAAAACCTTCCCCTATTCGGAACTTTAGTAGATCAACCATTCTCTTCTAAGCCGTATATGGCCACAATTAAGCGTCTTCATAAAGCACTGTCTTCCTTTACAAAATCTCCACAGCCATTTGGTGAGAAGAACATTGTTCTTTTGCTTGAAGGAACCAATCCCAAGGCCACCATAACAAATCGGTCGAGAGGTAGAATCCCACTTGACAAGGTGGACAGCTGATTTTAGTTGACCCCCTTGTCCAGACAGAATGCCTGTCCATTTTCTCCATTCTATTGATAGCGCTTCTGGTTGAGATCTGGTTTGAACGTAACCAACGCATCTTCCATGATAAAAAAGGGATTGGGTTGACATCGTAGACATTTCTTAAAGAAACGCAACAGCTTGGTGTTCTTCAAATTCATAATTCAAAGATTACTCTATACAGAACATCTGCCTCAATTGGATTGCCTTCATCTGAAGAGATTCAATGCAGTTTCCTCCGATTGCCAGTTCAGGATTAGTGCTTTTGTAGTTTCAATGGGCTTAATATGTATTTCTGCCATTAAGTTTTTACTTTTCAGCCTTACTTCTGTCTACCGTAGGTAGCTTCGGTTGTTATTTTGGTCCTTTCATGACCTTGTATTGTTCTTGTACTTTGTATTTTGGATATGATGAGGGTGCTATGGGGTGTCAACCTAGTTGAGATGTCCGGGTGCACCTACTGATCCTCTCTCTCTCTCTCCCCCCCATTTCTAGGCTTCCCCATTATTCTCATTGTATAACTTTCTTGTACTTTGAATTTATTAAGAATAAAGAAGCTTGTCTCCTTTTAAAGAAAAAACACCAACTGGGACTTGCAAGAGGGAGAACAAATAACAAGGACGACTATTTAATACCAACTGCGCAAGGGTTAATTTTCCACCTTTGGAGAGAGACACATTCCTCCATCTTGTCAATTTTATGCCTGAATCGACTAACTTTGAATTAATCAACAACCAGCCACTTATCTAATTAAGCTTACTCTGTTGTGATAGAAAATAATGGCCAGACCAAGTTGAGATGTTTGGGTGCATCTACTGATCCTCTCTATCTCTCACTCTCTCATTTCTAGGCTTGTCTATTATTCTCAATGTATAACTCTCTTGTACTTCGAGTATTATTATTGATAAAGAAGCATGTCTCCTTTTCACAAAAAAAAAGAAAAAAAGAAAGAAAATAATGGCAAGGCCATGGTGGAATCATCTTTTGTTTGTAGGAGTGCTTTTAGTTGTTTAACTGACTTTTGGTGTTTACTGAGGAGTTCTAGTGTTTTTATCTAAGTGCTTCATGGATGCAGGAGATTGTTTGAATGTTTTATTTGAAACATGTCCGATGTTCCATTTTGATCATATATGTCTGTTTCATTTTTACTTTAGGTTTCAATTGAAATATAATATAACTACGAAGAAAAAGAGTATAATACAACTATACTTTAAAACAATTAAAATATAACAATTTGTCAAAAGATTTTATAACATTATTTCCCATTATTTGGTGGTAATTACTCCTTCAATTTAAATGTTTTTTTTTAGTATATTGTTCATAACCGGTACAATCCTTTTCTTGGCGTCACCATGTTTCAAATGTTGTGCAGACTGGCAAGACGTCTTTTGTTGAGCATCGCACATTTCTTCATTTGTATCGCAGTTTCCACCGTCTCTGGATCTTTTTGGCAATTGTATTTCAGGTTACTTATGATTCCCTTTCTTTTTTGCGAGTTGCTTCATCTGCAGATTTCTAATTTGGGTTTCCTGACTTTGTTATACACAAATTGTAGGCTCTGACAATTTTTGCCTTCCACAAAGAGCGTCTTAATTTAGACACTTTCAAAGCTATTCTTAGCATTGGGCCAACATTTGCGATCATGAACTTCATTGAGAGTAAGGATCTTAAATTCTCAACTGATGGAATCTTACCCTTGTTTGGATTTTACTTTTCCCTTTTCACCTTGTTTGCTATTTTCATAGGTTCTTTAGATGTATTGCTTACTTTTGGGGCATACACCACTGCAAGAGGAATGGCTATATCAAGGATTGTTATTAGATTCTTCTGGTGGGGATTGAGTTCAGTTTTTGTGACTTATGTTTATGTGTAAGCATTTTTGCCATCTCTTGTCCCCTTTTCTTGGTGTTATAGTATACTTGTAGTTATAGGAGCTTATTTGTCTAATTATAGGAGCTTATTTGTCTAATTATAGGAGCTTGTGCATAAATCAAATATTTTATCTTTTGGTTTATAATCTTATATTTAATTATTTATCCACAATTGGGATTTTGATGATGTGCCAAATTGATCCAGGAAGGTTCTTGAGGAAAGAAATACTCGAAGCTCAGATAATTCATTCTACTTCCGTATATATATTATAGTGTTGGGTGTTTATGCTGCTTTACGCCTTGTGGTTGCAATGTTGCTGAAGTTACCTGCATGCCATACTCTTTCTGAGATGTCAGATCAGTCTTTTTTTCAGTTTTTCAAATGGATCTATCAGGTAAGGGTGTTAAAAAGGAATTATTTAAATTTACTCCTTTCTGTCTGATTTCTAAAAGATGATATTCATTCTCTCTTTCTACCTACCCCAGGAACGTTACTTTGTCGGTCGTGGTCTATATGAAAAACCAAGTGACTATTGCAGGTTTATCGTTGACTCTGGAACTGAGATTTTCACTTTCTTAATTTCAACTATGATACCAATTCTATTGAAACTTCAGTCATAATTTGTGCCATGATAGTAATTTGTGACCTTACTTATTTTCCCCTTTACTACTCCCAATGTACATTTTGAAGTCTTACCTCTGATCTAAAGTAGGGTTGCATCTAAGGAATGAGTTAATCAGCTTTTGTTGGTTTCAATACAATAGATGGTTTGATTGAGCAAACTGATCTTTTTCTTTTGGTTGAATAATTTGGATAACACATATCTTGTATAATATATTGGGTTTTCTTTCTTTCTTTTGTTGTATTTGGATATCTATTTGAACCTACAGACTCACAGATAGTTTGCAGTAAGCAAGAGACATTTAGAGGGGAGGATTTGGATTCGAGTAACATGAGGAATTTATATAGATAATAGAATTGTGTTATATTTTTTTCTTCTGCATGTTGTTTTTCAATTTTATTTAGCCTGTACTAAAACAACTTTTATTAGAGTCTCCAGTGTTCTAACAATTCTGATTGTTTTACCATAAGTAGGTTCTGCTAAGTATTTGAGGTCCTAAACAATTGAGTGGCCAACTAGTTACATTTTCTTTTTTGTTAATGAATAAAAGAAACATAGACTTCTGTTTTGTTTTTTTTTTCTTCCTTTCCGGCGGGAACTAAAAGTGGATAAGTGCTTCTATTTTCTTGCAAGGTTCTTGGGATTTTATATAATTGTGAACTTATGATCTTTTCTTCTGCAGATATGTAGCCTTTTGGTTAGTGCTCTTGATCTGTAAATTTGTTTTTGCTTACTTTCTCCAGGTAATTTTTTCTCAGACACCAAGTTTACTTTAGATTCATGTGTAGGCGTGCCTTTTTGATGACTATGATTTAGTTGATATTCGTCAGAAATGTTTTTAATGCAGATTCAACCACTTGTCCAACCAACCACTGTTATTGTCAACCTTCCATCTCTTGAATATTCGTGGCATTCTTTCATTTCAAAGAGTAAGTTCAACTTTTTCTTTTCTTTTATTTTTTTCTTTTGCAATTTTATAGGGTATTTGGATTGAGAGGAGTAATATGGTTTTTAGGGTGGTTGAGCAAATGGGTGACAATTGACGAAGTTTGGGAAGTGGCTAGATTTAATGCCTCTTTCTGATCTTCAGTTACTAGATCTTTTTGTAATTATTTTCTTGGTCTCGTTCTTTTGGATTTTAGTCCTTTTCTGTAGTTAGGGTCAAACTCGGCTGCTCTTGTGCATTCTTCATTTCTTTCCAGCACAGTTCCTTACTCAAAAGAATCACACCATTCTTTAGTGGAGTTCAGAAATGTCCTAGAAAATTTTCTGTCAAGAGTTTATCCAAAAGGTTTCATTTTTACACCATTCCTTTGGTTTTTTTTCTTGGGTTGGTCTTTATTGCAAGCTGTTCCTTCCATTCTATTTTGACCAAAGAAATGCCCTAGTGTAAGTGTAACACAGCCAGAAAATTCCCTTTTCTCCTTTTGAGTGAATGTCCAACCAAAAAAGAGGCCAGCAGTGCAAAAGGGTCACCTGGAAGGGTAGTGGACCAACTAAAGGTGGAAAAAAATCAGTCCCCAGAAAGCTGTGGGCATGTTAAATGTACTTATACATTTAGTAACCTTTTATCCACATGTTCTTGTCATGTCCATGTCCGGGTATCTTAGAATGATGAAGCGTGATTTTCATTTGCCTCATGATGCTTTTAAATTTCATGAAGTAGAGATTTTTTAGGAGTTCATAATCATCTTGTGTTTTTGTCAGAAATAATTTGTCCTATTAAACTGTATTGTACTGATGCCTTATTTATGTTTTGACAGATAATAATAATGTGTCGACTGTAGTTAGCCTATGGGCTCCTGTTGTGGCTGTGAGTGTTTTAACACCTTGTCTTCATCCTAACCTTTTTCATCTTTAAGTAATGGTGCTGATTTTTTTTACTAAAGTTCTCATTGTTAGGTTAAACAATTATTTCCTAACATTGACTTTTCAATAACTTTTTAATTATGGATGTTACAGCTCTATCTCTTGGACATTTACATATGGTACACACTCTTGTCAGCCATCATTGGTGGTGTAAAGGGTGCTCGGGGTCGGTTGGGAGAGGTATAATTATTTACATGTTTATTTTCTGTCTTTTTAGCATTGTTGTTGTTCATATTAGATTCTGCTGGAGTTCCATCATTGATTTGTTCAAATGTCTTATTGTATGAATGCCTTTCCTGTTACAAACAAGTGGACTTGAGTAGTTCACATCTTTTATACTTCTCAATTCTCATCACATATTGCTTTTTCTATATAAATTTTTGGTGCATAATTTTACTTCAATGACTCATCAATTTGTGCTAGATACGATCGCTTGAAATGATGCAAAAACGTTTTGAGAGCTTTCCAGAAGCATTTGTGAAGAACCTCGTCTCTAAACAGACGAAAAGGTACAATTTCTTAATTAGAACTTCTGCTGTTGGGCATTTATGCCATGAGATGGTCAAATAGCATGTATACGTGTGTGTATATGTATGTATGTGTAGTTTTTCGTCTTGTTTTTAAATATGAAACCTAAATTCCATTAACTAGAGGGAAATTACAAAAAGAGTGGGTGATGAGATATCGCCCACCAACAGATTACAAAAAAAGAAGCCCGGTGGTATGAGTTAGGCTATAATGGTAAATATGAGATGGTCAAAGATTCAAATATTCATGGAATTGACGCCTTTTCTTTTTTTGAAAGATAAGAA
Source organism: Cucumis hystrix (assembly GCA_025688845.1). NCBI lineage: Eukaryota > Viridiplantae > Streptophyta > Magnoliopsida > Cucurbitales > Cucurbitaceae > Cucumis > Cucumis hystrix. The sequence goes on from CM046884.1 coordinate 29,491,847, forward strand.
CAACACATGCACACACTCTTGGCATATAAATATTTAAGAGTGTAGACATACGGTTTTTCCTACCATGTAAACCAGTTGGACGGAGAAAATAACCTTCCTCAGATTATCAGGCACAATGTGGATCGTTTTCACTGTGTCAAGTTCAAGCTTTCACAAAGCACTCATCCTCTCATAGAATTGGCAGTTTTCTTGGCTTGTCTTATTCTATAGACTTTCTCTATTAATTCATTTTATTCACGTAAAATGAGAAACTCATAACCATGATTTAAGGTTTTGACATACTGTAGGCAAAGTAATCCAAGTTCCAATCCCCGTTTGGCTAGATATTTTAGGGTCTAATTTTAAATGATGGGCTTGTAATCTATTTCTAAAAATAGAAGTCATTTTCAGTTAACAGGTCCCTTTTCTGGATGGGGTGGAGTGACAGTCTTTGGGCCTTCTATAAATGTTTATCAGATTCTGGAGGATGTCTTAAGATGGTTGCCATTGTTTCTTTAATGACTGTTGTTTTGTTTAGATATCTGTTTATTACTACTTTATAAGATGAGTTTCTATTTCTGCCTTGCATCTTTTACACTTCAATGATGATTTTTTGTTCAAAATTTGGTCAGTTTGCCACCCAACGGACAAGCACCTCAGGTATGCAATTAGTCTGATACCTATTTTTATTTGTTTATTTTTTATGTTACAGCTTTTGAGCACTGTGCATGGATTTATAAGAAAGGCTTGAATTTGACATGGCAATCAAACATGTTTACGTGAATATGTTAACGTAATGCATGGGCGTACTAGCATAGAATCACCTCAACAAATTGCTGAAAATTTGAAATGATTTTAGATTTTTCTAAAACCAATTTAAACATTTACCAAACACCAATATTTGATTGGTAAGTGATTTTGACTGTGACAAAAGTGATTTTAGCCGTGTCAGACCCGAAATTACTCACAAACATTCACTTTATTTCTCCTACCGGGTGCTTACTTTTATGTTTATTTGTTTTGATATTTCAGTTTGCCTTTTCAACATTAGTTTCTTTGCATTTTATCAATGGAAAGGTTTGTTTCCTAAAAAAGAAAATCCAAGACACGGAAAAGAAAGCTTTCTCTCCTATACATACATATATCGATGCATTCGTTATAACCTAATAATTTTTCGTTGATACAATAAAAATATACTCAAAAAAGTGTTTAAAGACAAACTCCAAAAGGAGAAAAAATCAATTATGTGCACCGTTTGAAACTGTCTTGTGAATCTGAATATTTCCTTGTTCAATTTTTAATTACTTTTTGGGCTTCCATAGGACGCTCCAGATATGAGCAAGACATATGCAGCAATTTTTTCTCCATTTTGGAATGAGATCATTAAAAGTTTACGTGAGGAAGACTTCATTAGCAATAGGTATGGTGGAAGCAGTACTTGATAAAAACGAAAAAAAGAAAAAAATTGTTTGTATTTTGTTTCAATAGTTTTAGGGTTGTTTTATTTTGTTTATATACTACATTTTCAGATATTTGTTGTCCAGTTTTAGCATTTAGTTTACCATGATATTATTTTCAGGGAGATGGACTTGCTCTCGATTCCCAGCAACACAGGGAGCCTTAGATTGGTCCAGTGGCCTCTGTTTCTTTTAAGTAGTAAGGTGCAATCAAGGTTTCATATTCAGTTGAGCATGGTCAATTTTCTGATTAGGAAGGTGCACTCAAAGGCCTCATTGAATTTTGACTTTTGTAGATATTCTTGGCGGTTGATTTGGCTTTGGACTGCAAAGATACGCAGGAAGATCTATGGAACAGGATATGTCGGGATGAGTATATGGGATATGCAGTTCAAGAATGCTACTACAGTGTTGAAAAAATCTTATATGCCCTTGTTGATGGTGAAGGGAGACTTTGGTATTATTATTCTGTTACTTTTATCTTTTGGGATCTAAATACTTGTTTTCGCTCTCATGTGATATAACTATTCACGGGTAAACTTATTTATGTCAGGGTTGAAAGGATATTCCGGGAGATTACCAATAGTATTTCAGAGAATTCACTGGTTATAACATTAAACCTTAAAAAGATTCCGATTGTGTTACAAAAGTTTACAGCGCTTACAGGGCTTTTGGTATGCGTTCTATTACCTGTTTTCCCTCAGTATCTTATTGTTAAATATGTTTTTCTGTTCTACTTTTTTATTTCAATTAAATTCTAAAGCTCTGTGTCAGACTCGAAATGAAACTCCTCAACTTGCTAGAGGTGCTGCAAAAGCTGTGTTTGAGCTTTATGAGGTTGTTACCCATGACCTACTTTCATCGGATTTGAGGTATGACTCCTAGGGCAGGCTTACTCCGTTAGGCAATTGTTAATGTGCTAAAGTTCTTTACGGTTTCAATGGTCTAGGGAGCAGCTTGATACATGGAATATCTTGTTGAGGGCAAGAAACGAAGGTCGCCTTTTTTCTCGGATTGAATGGCCCAAAGATCTAGAAATTGTACGAATGAGTAAAACACAGTTCGTTCTAATAATTTTTCCTTCTTTAAATTCTCAGATGAATGCCAATTTTCTCCTCAGTTTTTATTTTGTAACGTTCTATCAACTTTGTTGCAGAAAGAGCTTGTGAAGCGTCTGCATTTGCTTCTTACAGTGAAGGACTCAGCAGCTAACATCCCAAAAAATCTCGAAGCAAGGAGACGACTGCAGTTTTTTACAAATTCATTATTTATGGACATGCCTTCAGCAAAACCTGTCAGTGAAATGGTGCCATTCAGGTTTGAGAAAGTTGATTGCTCAAACAAGTTGGCTTCCTATGTTATGTAATGTAATTTATGTGCTATTTTCTGTTTTCTGCTACAGCGTCTTTACTCCATACTACAGTGAAACTGTGCTTTATAGTTCCTCGGAAATACGAATGGAAAACGAGGATGGCATATCCATTCTTTTCTATCTTCAGAAGATTTTTCCAGGTATCTTATTTATATGTTTAAACCTTGTTAGAAATATTATTTTGCAAAAAGACCTTCAACAGAAAGTGGACTGTTGAACTAGTTGTCATTTTACTGTTTGTTCTCCGCTGCTTTGTCCTTGGTTGGATGTGAAAATGTGAAGTGGTTCTCATTGGGACATGTCTAATCATTCATAACTACTACTACCACCTCCAAGATTCCAAATACCTGTGGACCTTTAGTGCTCTTTGGTTGGTACTTCGTTCACTTGATTTCTTGTTACATCATTTGATTATGGATTTTCTATTGTTGAATTTGTATTGTTGAGTCATTTCATTTCTTGCAAGTGGGGATCGATTCAGTGCATATAGCTGACTTACACCATAGTCATTCATTCCTCATAGCTAAAAGGAAACATCTTTTTTCCCTTTTGAATGGGCCCCTTTTGTATGTCTTTTGATATCTTTGGATAATTCATCCCATCAATTAAATTGTTACTTATCCAAAAAAATAATAATGATAAATACAAGTTCAGTTATGAACAGGTCATTGAACTTATAAATGTGTGAAATAGGTAGCTAAATTTTTAAAGGATGTTTCGGGCACTAGGTGGGCTATTATAGTCAGTGGGTTATGATAATTTGTGTTAGGGTGCAAAATATTTTAGTCCTGATTATAATAGTTTGTGTTTGGAGTGTAAACTATTTTAATCCAGGTAGGAAATAGTAAACTCGGTAAGAAAGAGAAATTTCAAATAGTATTACTGTGGTTGATAATGAGTTCAATTCCCGTAATATAAGTTTGACATGTTATTGGTAAAGTCTCCTTTCAACTATTTGACCAAGTGACATGAAGTCCTGCCTGGCCTATTGTACAAAAATCTGTTTGCTTCTTTGTGTCCTAATATATTCAAGTTATTCCTTGCTCTCTTAGCCTGGATGTTAGACCACCAATAATCCACCAGTATAGTAGGAGGAAAAAGAAAATAGAAAATTAGGAGGGAGAGTGAGTTAGTTATTTTGTAACTGAATAGGAGGGGACCACAGTGTGGGGGAGGTAGTTTATAAAGAAGAAGTGGGAGAGAGAGAGGGCATTGCGTATTTTGTAGTGGAAGGCATTTCTGGAAATTCTTGAAAGAGAGAATTACAGAGAGTTTTATTTTCTGTTTGTCTCATCGAATTGCTCTTTTGTCAATTCGATTTCTATCTTGTATCTTTTACTATATCAATACAGTGATCATATATCTTAAGCACTATTGTTGGAGGGTAGAGTTCCAACCGTGGTCTCTTCACCAACAGAAAAATTAAGACTAGATATTGTAATATCAAGCTGAATTTGGATTAGTGTAGGAAAATTTGGAGACAGGGGATCATTTATTTTGAACTTGTCCTACTATATATGATCTATGGGTTAAGCATTTCATTATTTTTCGGCTACAAATCCATATTGTTGCTATCAAACCATTTAGAGACCGTTTTGGGTGAGGATTATGCAGGACTATAGTAACTACCTCTAGCTACAGTAAATGCTATTTTAAAATCCCCAGTTAGCTACCGTAAACACTATTTCAAAATCCCCAATTTGCTACCGTATTTACTATTTGGCATTCATTATTTTTTTATTCTTTGCTACAATGTTTACTATTTTCTTCTCAAACTAAAATAATCTACACCACAAACACCTATTATTATAACCTAAACTAAAATAATCTACACCCCGAACACAAACTATTATAACTCAACTGTAATAATCTAAGACTATAATAAGTCACTCCTTACTCCAAACATCCCCTTAAGGTCGGTCTAATATTTTAGAATTCTCTGTTTCATCGTTTAGTTATTCACAAGCATTGAAAGCTTAATCTTAGAACACTTGAGTTTCTCAATTCTGTGATCCCTCTTCACCACTCCTCTCTTTTACTTTCCTCCTACCTTTTGATATATACATACAACGATATTACGCACGTTTCACAACACTAATTGAAACCAAGGAAAAACGATACGGCTTGTTGTATTGCAATTTTCATGTATCGCATGATTCAAGTTTCTGAATCTCGTGATCTGTTCTGAATTGGAATGTTCCGATTCACTTATGGTAAAAAAAAAAGCTGAAGAAGATAGTTTTCCTTGCTGGAACATCAAGTTGAAGTGCGTCAAACTCAGGAGAAGAAGGTTCTGAGTTTTTCATTTTGGAGCAAGATGAAAACTTCTTGCCGCAGCCGGAGAAGAATCCAAGTGTTCTTCTAGTCTCTTCTATTCAAGTTGCAGGGTGCCGTATTTCGAGGAGAATACTCTGTTTTGGACTTTGATTGAAGAACGATGGACTGATGGAAGGAAAAAATGAAGAGAGAGACTAGAGAGAGAGGATTAGCTTTTCATTTTCTTTTCTTTTTTCAAAAACAATAGAAACTTTTCATATTCCCTTTTTTGAATAATAAAAATAAGGGATGCTTAAAAAACCAAGGGATATTTATTTTAAGCTTTCAAATGTTATCTACAAATTGAAAATTATATTTTCAAGGGTTCATATTTATATTTATATGTTATCTAAAAATTAAAGCTAACGCTAAAATTAAATTTTGTGGTTTAACAACCTTGTGTGTATATATATTCATGACTTAATGAAACATTTTTTGTATTTTAGATGAATGGGAGAACTTTTTGGAACGGATAGGTCGAAGTCATGCCACTGGGGAAGGAGAGCTCCAAAAAAGTCCAAGTGATGCGTTGGAGCTTCGATTTTGGGTTTCTTATAGAGGGCAGACTCTGGCTCGGACAGGTTAGATTTCTGTGTACGGATGTTTAGTTGTGATCCCCTTTTGGATTTCTCTTCAGTTGCATGCTTGTTTAGATATTTGTAATTAACTACTTAGATATTTTCTGGTTTTTAATTCTTGTGAACATGCACAGTTCGTGGAATGATGTACTACAGAAGAGCATTAATGCTTCAGAGCTATCTGGAGAAGAGATCATTTGGGGGTATTTTAGCTTGAGTATTTTGTTAGTGTACCCAAATTGAGGAATATGGTTTCTTACACGTTGTTTAAAACTAACAGATGATTATTCTCAAACGAACTTTCCCACAAGTCAGGGCTTTGAGTTATCTCGAGAATCAAGGGCACAGGCAGACTTGAAATTTACTTATGTTGTTTCCTGTCAAATATATGGGCAACAAAAGCAGAGAAAAGCTCCAGAGGCTACTGATATTGCTCTTTTGCTGCAGAGGTATACAATCTTACATAACCATAATAGATAGAAATTTTGTAATTAACATGTTAAATCACCCTTTAATCCCATGTTAAACTTAATATTATATCATTCAACACTGTCCTTTATTTGTGGGTTTATAATTTTGAAGAAGACCCAATAAGTAGAAATCAATACTAAAGTTGAGGAATTGCCAATCTAAGGTTTGCACCAACATCAATATTACTTTGTTGAATGATATATTATTAGGTTTTCCTTAAAAAATCAGCTTAAGCTTTTAAGCTTATGGATCAATTGGCAATTTAAAACTAACTATGAAAATTATGAACTTGAGGTACATATGAGTTTGAGGTCTGATATCTTTGTTGAATGAGTCAATCCATGCTCATGGGTTGGAGGAACAGAGAGTGGAAAATTGGAGAGAAAACCAAGGAAACGGTGCTCAGTAGAGGGAAAAAAAATTATCTGAGTAATTTTAATGTGATTTAAAATTCTTCTCAAGGACCATTTAGAACTATTTCCATGCTTATGGGTTGGAGGAATGGAGAGTGGAAAATTGGAGAGAAAACCAAGGAAATGGTGCTCAGTAGAGGGAAAAAAAATTAATCTGAGTAATTTTAATGTGATTTAAAATTCTTCTCAAGGACCATATTAGAACTATTTTCTAAACTTTAAGGACTAATGTTTCTCTTTGAAGCTTTGGGGTTTAAATAGAAATCTAGCCCTAGCTCCAAGAACCTAGAGTGTAATTTGCCGAAAATATTCTGTTTTAAAAAACATAAAATTGTTTTGAAAGAAGTTTTCGAATAGGCCTTAAATTTAGAACATGCACAGTGTTTTTGAATTACGTTTTATTTTTCTTGGATTTTAATAGTCTTACCCTTTGTGTTTATTTTATACTTGGAGGAAGTATTAGATCAGTGACATCTATCTGTTTCTTGTAAATAAAAAAAAAATCAATGGCATTTATCTTGAAGCCCCAGACAAATAGAAGATTCTTGGTTGACTGAACTGTTTGTGAATATTCTTCTCTTTCTTGTTGTAAGGAATGAGGGACTTCGTGTTGCTTTCATTCACGTGGACGATAGTGTTGCATCTGACGGCAAGGTTGTAAAGGAATTTTATTCGAAGCTTGTGAAAGCTGATATACATGGAAAAGATCAGGTGGGCCATCTTTGTTGACTCAATTTAGAATTTTGCTTCCGTTGAAAAAAGCTTTGGTTATGCAATTTCCTGTTGCAACTGGTATGGTATAATATGCTCCATATATATTAAGCTATACAACAAGGAAAAATATGTTAATGACAATCTTGGAACTAATTGTGGAATGCATCGCATTACAAAAGATTCAACAACCATTGCAATTTGTTTCCATTTAATAGTTGAACGAATAGTTGGGTCCCTGAACTTCTTCAATATAAGTTAGTTCTTTTTCACGTCAATCTTTTTCGGAGCAAGCAGAAAGGTAAACATCACTGCAATGACTAATTCTTCTTTCCTTCTACAGTATTTTAATAAATTCTAAAATGTCTCGACATTTGTCGTCTACTTGTCAAAAAGTATTGGCATTCACTCCGAGGCTAGCTTAATGGTTAATTTGTAGAACTATACTAAAAATGAGGTTGAAATAATTTTATACTGCATTGATCTCTATCTAATATTCTCGTGTCCTTTTCTCTTCCAGTCTTTTTTCCCATAATTTTTTCAACTTTGTTCTTTGTGCTCTTCACGTTTTCTATAAATTACTGAAAGCAACTTTTGATTTTGTCTCACACATAGAAGTTGAAGTGCGTGGGTTTTGGTCATCAGAATTTATGTATTCACTATTCAGTGAGCATGGGATTCTAGTTTCTTATCACGTCTTTTCCAAATGTATAGGAAGTATATTCGATCAAACTTCCTGGTGAGCCAAAGCTAGGAGAAGGAAAACCAGAAAACCAAAACCATGCTATAGTATTCACTCGAGGAGATGCTGTTCAAACTATTGACATGAATCAGGTGTGTACAATTCCTCTCTCACACACGCTCACTTGCAGCGACTACCTTAGGAACCAAGGTTGTACAGCTATGTTTGTCCAATATTCATTAGAATGGGATAGCTCCTATGTGGTAGTGTTTGTCATCAACTGGATTCAAAGGATAAGCTAACAATTCGATTTATTCAATGTGCATGCGTCGATGATGCCGAAAGGACAAGCATCGACCGAAAGGTCAATAAGATGCATGTGCAATGTGGCACATTCTTATAGGAAAAACGGTCCTTTCTTTGACCTTCTGGGGTGCTTTATTTTTGTTATTTGCATTGTTAACTTAACTATTAATGCATTATGAATATATGATAACAATTCTGCAACATGCTCTTGGTTTATGTAGGACAACTACCTTGAAGAGGCAATGAAAATGAGAAATCTTCTAGAGGAATTTCATGCAAAGCATGGGCTTCGCCCGCCTACCATCTTAGGCGTGAGAGAGCATGTATTCACTGGAAGGTTTGTTTAATTATTTTGTGGCTTTGGTGATAGCGGTCTTCTCTGTACTAATGTTCTTTAAGCAAATTCTATTGGATATGTTCATGCAGTGTCTCTTCCTTAGCATGGTTCATGTCTAATCAGGAAACTAGCTTTGTAACCTTGGGACAACGTGTTTTGGCAAGTCCACTCAAGTGAGTTATCTCAATCTGTTCTTGATTGTGTCTTTTGTTTTTGTTTCTACTGTCTTATGGGTCTACATTTCGTAGTCTGTTAATTTTGCTGTGTTTATTTTATTTTCTTTATGAAATGTTGGTACGGTATGATGGAGTTGCATTCCAAAATTCTCGTAAAGTATTTTAAGATGTTAAATCATAAAGGAATCCAAAAGCTTAAGCTGATGAGCTATGGTAAATTTAATTATATCAGTACTTCAACAAATAGTTTTTGATGTGTATTGATGACTGTATTGTTATTTATTTAGTGTATAACACAGTGGTGCTGCTTTAATTGTTTAGAGGTCAAATGTCTTCCTCAGCTAGCTATCCTATCCTAACTTTTGTACTCAATTTAAATCCATAATTTTCCTGAAAAATTTCAGAGTCCGAATGCATTATGGGCATCCTGATGTGTTTGATCGAATATTTCATATAACTCGAGGTGGCATTAGCAAGGCATCACGTGTGATCAACATCAGTGAGGATATATATGCAGGTCATTTATATCATGGAATTTTTTGAGTTGTTACAGCGTTTATTTATTAATTTGCAGACCATCTCAATTTTTTTTAATCTGCATTTATATATTTACTTGGTGTTTACAGGTTTCAACTCCACTTTGAGGCAGGGTAACATTACACACCACGAGTATATTCAGGTTTCATTATGTACATTAGTTTATTTCAGTTTAACCTCCTTTGCCTTTGGATTTCTTATGATCAACTACTCTGTGAAGGTTGGAAAAGGAAGGGATGTTGGATTAAACCAAATAGCCCTGTTTGAAGGGAAAGTAGCTGGTGGGAATGGAGAGCAAGTTCTCAGCAGGGATATTTACAGGCTTGGGCAGCTTTTTGATTTCTTCAGAATGCTTTCATTTTATTTCACAACTGTTGGTTACTATGCATGTACAATGGTTGGTTCACTGCCATTTCTTTTCTCGTCCAATATATTGTAAATCACTGCAATTGATTTTGCTACTGTCTAAAGTTTTTTCCTCCTTTTGTTTAATGCAGATGACAGTTCTTGTGGTTTACATTTTCTTGTATGGACGGGTTTACTTGGTAATTGACATTTTCTACATTCATGCATGTTATAATGTTGTTATAAAAGTACGAATATATTCATGACCATTTGGAAAGGAAAATTTTTGTTCCTTGTTTCTGCAAATGCTTCCTTCTACGAATATATATTGGGTGCTCTGTTATTATGTAATATTTCAATTATAATGTATGTCTCATGGATTTACTGTATATGGTAATTAATGCCGAAGAGCTTTTTGTGTTAACATTTATTTTTCGTTTAATTTTTGTTTCATATGATTGGAAATCAAGCTTTTTTCCTTTTCACTATATCAATGAAAAACGTCGTTTTCTTTTAAAATAAGTAATATATGTATCATCATATAATATTCAAAGTTTGATTAGTTAATTTTCTTCATGCTCAATATTGACTTGTGGGTTTCCTTATATAGTACAAAGATTGATTACTTGTGAAAGAGAGAGATATCAACTTGTCTTACAAAATTTCAGGCCTTCGCTGGACTTGACGAAGCAATCTCAAGAAGAGCAAAAATGTTGGGAAACACAGCATTGGATACTGCACTGAATGCTCAGTTTTTGTTCCAGATTGGAGTTTTTACAGCAGTCCCTATGATAATGGGTTTTATACTTGAACTTGGACTGCTAAAGGTACACATCAATTTGTTTTAACAGTTTTCCCCCCTAGAAATGATTTGTTTTGATAAAAATAAGGAACAGCTTTTATTCTTGCTCACAAGAAAAATTAAAAGTATACAGACTAGGGAGACAAAAAAATTGACGAAAGGTCAGTTTCTCATATAATAAATAAAAAGGAACGGAAGGCTGCTTTAAAAGATATAGATTTCTGGAGCGGTAAAAATACTCTCTTCCAGACATGAAAAGGAAACAACAATCATTTTCTTTCAGTTATATTTCATTTTATCTTATTTGTCCTAAAATTTTGTCTGCGACATTCTTGAGAGACTTTATAACTGGTGAAAATATCCCAATCTTCACAATAAACCTTAATTGAGGGATTCAGATTTATTGTAGGACATGTTTGCTATTAATACTGAAAATTAGTTCTTCATTGGGTGGTGTCAACCTATGCTTAAGGAACTATTTTATGAGCCATAGATCTCCTTACTGAATCCCCCATACCTTTAGGCAACATGTTATCTGATGATTCAATGGTCTGGAAGATATGGGGGAAAAAACTGTGTATAAATCTTCCCAAAATCTCACAGTCCCACCAGATTTCATCTGGAGCTTAACTCAGTAGAATTTGTCTCAAATTCTCTAGTGTCATGGACTTCATCACTCAGTAGAATTAGACTCAAATTTTAAGGCGTGTAGACCAATGTGCACATTATATAGGTTCTGAGGTGATCTTTGGGAAATAAGGATAATCAATGTGTCATACCCTTGGTAGCATATCAGATAGGACTCTTTGTTGCACTGCTAAATTATTATTTCAGATTCATTGAGAGCTTTCTGGTAATGTTCATACAATATTTTTGTTCGTTTAATTTGATATTTGCAGGCTGTTTTTAGCTTCATAACTATGCAGCTTCAGTTATGTTCTGTCTTCTTCACATTCTCATTGGGGACTCGAACTCATTATTTTGGAAGAACTATTCTCCATGGCGGTGCCAAGGCATGTTTTTTTTTCCATTTGTTTAATCTAAATAAAAAAAATTATTTACATTTTTCCCATATGAACTTCAAACATTTGGGCTTGTACAATTTTCCAGTATCGAGCAACTGGTAGAGGTTTTGTGGTCCAGCACATTAAATTTGCTGAGAATTATCGCCTCTACTCAAGAAGTCATTTCATCAAGGCGTGAGTGATTTCAGTTTTCCATTTAGGGTTTCTCAGGATTTCATTGTCTTGGTCCTATTTGATATTTGGTTTTGGTTTTGGATTTTTGAAAATTAAGCTTAAACACTATTTCTTCAATCAAGTTTCATGGTTTTGTTATCCACTTTTTACTTTTGTTTTTAAAATCCAATCCAACTTTTGCTTTTTGAATTTGATTAAGAATGAAATTGGGTGGAAATAAGCATAAATTTCAAAACCATAAAACAAAACAGCAAAATCATTGTCAAATGGGCCAAAGCTTTTTATTTGGGATTTGTCACTGTGCATGTGTAAATTATGATAAAAGCTTTTCTCAGGCTCGAGGTGGCATTGCTTCTTATTGTCTACATTGCGTATGGGTATTCAGAAGGAGGTGCAAGTACTTTTGTTTTACTTACTCTCAGCAGTTGGTTCCTCGTAATTTCGTGGCTCTTTGCTCCTTATATCTTCAATCCATCTGGTTTTGAGTGGCAAAAGTACGTCTGACTATAGTTGGAAAAAAAACTTTTTGAGTTATATTTAATCAGAATGTTCTTGTTCTTACAAATGGGTATTCTGATTTTACTTAATGATCAGGACTGTGGAGGATTTTGACGATTGGACAAGCTGGCTATTCTACAAAGGGGGAGTAGGGGTTAAGGGAGAAAACAGCTGGGAGTCATGGTGGGATGAGGAACAGGTGAATGATCTTTTGATATAATATTATTAAAGAGTTCATACTGTATTTCATGTACTTTCCAGCATCATTTTTTCTCGAGTAACACTTGAGGCTACACCCATATCCATGTAACCCATCATTTATCACATGGAGATAAAACAATAATTTAATTTTTTTAAAAAGTCAAATAGATAAAGCAATAATTTTTTTTTTTTTTAAATCGATTTTTTTTTGCCACATGACATGTTAAGTGGGCTACATGGAGATAGGTGTAGCCAAAAGCTACACCCGTGCATTTTTCTTTTTTCTCTAAACCAAAGTTTATCGATACATTTAGTTATGTTTTCATTTCTGTTCCAGAGTTTCATACATTAATTTTCAGATGATATTTATAGTCATTTAGAAAATTTTATTGACACTTTAATCAACCATGTTAATCATTGGTATTTTACCAATGGGAATGGTGTTCTTCTGATTATAAATTTCAAATTATACAGGTGATGGTATATCTAAATCAAAACTTCATCGTAGTTTAACCTACCTTTGATTTTCTTGACTATTTTTCCTCTTCTGATTTTTCCTCCTAGGCACACATTCAAACATTCAGAGGTCGAATACTGGAGACAATTTTGACTGTGAGGTTCTTCTTATTTCAATTTGGAATTGTGTACAAGCTCCATCTCACAGGAAAGGACACATCACTTGCGGTAACCTTGCTTCCATGGCCGTGCCTTTCTTTTTATTAATTAAAAAATGATAAGATATAATATATGGTCATTCTATTTTTAGTCAAAACTGGAATTTAGACCTGTTTGATTAACACGTTGCTGTAATTGTATTATTTGTTGGTTTTGGCTGCTGGTAATGAGCACGATCCATTTGTCAACTTGATTTACATTTCATTCTGAACTGATGGTGTTCAGCAGGCTTACAAGTGTGTTGTTTTCCAATTGTCAATCGAAGTAGGCAATCCATGTTACAAAACATGACATTTCAGTTTGAATTTCTTAGCTTGTACCTTGAAAATATAATTGTTGACTAGGATATTCTTTTGCAATTTATAGCGTGCAATCTTAAATTTAATTTATGTTCTAATAATTGTCTTTCATGTTCAGCTATATGGTTTTTCGTGGGTGGTGCTCGTTGGGATTTTTTTGATATTCAAGGTTTGTACTAATTCCTCACAAACTCATTACCTCATCCTATGATTTAATCTGCTAAATATTTTTGATGCAATTCATTCTAATCCATCTTTCTCTGTAGATTTTCACCTTCAGCCCTAAAAAATCGACGAACTTCCAGCTATTGATGAGATTTATTCAGGGTGTCACAGCCATTGTTCTGGTTACAGCTCTTGGTCTAATTGTTGGCTTCACTAACCTATCAATAACCGATTTATTTGCAAGTCTTCTAGCATTTATTCCTACTGGATGGGCCATACTTTGTGTAAGTTAGCTACCATTAAAACGAGTAGATAGCGAATCGTGGGCATCTTTGTTTCCGATTGTTCATCTCGTCTTTTTTATTTAAACAGCTTGCAGTTACTTGGAAGAAAGTGGTGAGAAGTCTAGGTTTGTGGGACTCAGTACGTGAATTTGCCAGGATGTATGATGCTGGGATGGGATTAATAATATTCGTGCCGATTGCATTCTTATCCTGGTTTCCTTTCATTTCCACGTTCCAATCTCGTCTGCTCTTCAATCAAGCTTTCAGCCGTGGGCTCGAGATCTCCCTCATCCTTGCTGGAAACAAAGCCAACGTCGAGACATAATGATTTTACTAGAGAAGAACTCATTGCCAGTAATGTAGATAGATTTAGTGTTGTACACTTCAATTTTCTGTATCATATATTCATTTCTGAGTTTTGATTTTTAGAAAAGCTCTTAGATTTTTAGAGGGTTCATGTATTGGTGTTTGTTTCAATAGGTTGGAGTGTGAAAACAAGACTTAGTATTCAGTAATTTGTTGAATGTGTAAGGTTATTTATTATAAATTATAAGGCTTTTCTTCTTCTTTTCTTTATATTTTTGTCAATTTGAAGGGTATGAAAACCAATTATATTGCCTCTATATAGCTTTATTTTAAATCAAATGTCAAAATAACTTTAAAATATTGAATATTAATTTTTATGTTAATATATTAGTGAAATTTTCAAAAATAGTAAATTTGACAAAATATTTATAATTTATAACAAATTCTATCATTTGATAGTCATTGATATGCTATAGTAATAGAATCCAAAATTTTGCTATAACTTGTAAATATTTTAATTTAATTTGTTATTTTTAAAAATGCTCCAATATATTAAATCAACCATTGTTTTAAACAAAATTATATATTCGTCTGCACAATTTTTGCGGGTGCAAGACTTCGAATCATTTAAACATATTATTAAAGCATGCAAACAAGTGACAAAACTCGTACTAATACCACTCAAAAAGAGGGGAACAATACGATTTGAAAAATATCTATTTAAATAGCAACTCTAAGAGCAGTAAATTCGAGTGATTTTTCATCTTATTTTATAAAAAAAAAATTATGTAATGTTTATCTTCCATTAGTCTTAATTGATTCGGAATTTAATGGCAAATATTATTCTAAACTAAATTAATAATAACACAAAACCTAAAGTTTAAGAATAAAAACTGTTTTATTTTTCCGGAAATAATTTGGATACGATTAGTAGGGAAGGGAATTCGTTTAAGCAACCAATCTGAAGACGACAGTTGTCCAGTTCGTAGTTCGTACCTATTGGGCGGGAAAGATTTTGACGGAGAAGAAGAGTTTGGTTAGAAGAAGTAAAATGGGCTATGGATTCTTCTTCCCAACGATTCCATTTCCTCCTTCTTCACTTTGATATTTGGCTTTTGCTCCATGATTCCAACGTATAAACTTCTCATTTCACTTCCTCTTTACTTGAGTATGTTGTATTCCACACTCGTTCGTTTTCTTCATGATTTTTATGTAAGATTTGTATTTTCATTCAAATGATTTCATCTTCTCTTCCTATTTGCAGTCAAAGACGTCGAAGAGGTTAAGAATTAAGATAGAATGAAGCGAAGCGATCGCGCTCCCTCCAGAAGCTCAGAAGCGAAGGTTTGGTTTTCTTTTGTTTTATTGCTTTCTAGTTGATTCGTGTGAGGGAAGCAAACACCAGTGGAACTCAGTATTATTTATTTTATTTTTTTTCCTGTAGAAGGCAAAGAAAGTTTCCCTAAATTCTACGGAAGAGTTGTGTTTACCATTTGAAGAACCGGAGAACGAGGTTAAGCATATTCTCTTTGATTTTGTATTTATTTGATGTCAAAGCCTGCATGTAGGATTAGAGAGTTTTTCTCTTATATCGTAATGCTGCTAAATTTACAGATGAGAAAGAGTTGCTAACTTGTGAGAATGATTTGTCATTTGGCTGGTAGATTGCTTAGTTTAATTTTTCTCTATATTGGAATGACATTCTTACGTTTCTTCGTTTACATGTTTCATTTTACTTCTCGATTATCCTGCGTCTGAATTTGTGGTTTTCTATTACATTGTTGATAATGATGGAAGAGGTGTGATCGTTCAGTGGATTCGATTAGTCAGCTGCCGCAAGATATTCTTGTTGTCATCCTTTCTCTTCTACCACTGAAAGAAGCAGCGAGGACCAGTACTTTGTCACATAAGTGGAGATGCTTGTGGTCTTTTATCCCTTGTCTGAATTTTGATGCTCACAAGAAGTTACTTGATCTGCAATTTACAGACGAGAACTTGAAGAGTGAGAGGCGACAGTTCGTAAAATGGGTGAATCGCGTCATTGATTCGTACAAGGGTTCTAATTTAGAAACATTAAGAATTCGGTTTAATTTGGATTCATGTTTTCAATGTGATGTTGACAGATGGGTCCAATTTGCAATGCAGTGGAAACTCAAGATGTTTGAGTTGAACTTATCGGATAGTTATGATTCTGGAATTTATAGTCCTTGTTCTTTTCCACAATTATTTGATGGACCAAAGGAGAACTTCCCAAGAGTTATGTTTTCTAGTTCTAGTTCCCTTACAACCCTGAAGTTGATAGCTGTTAATGTGGGTGGAGAAGCTCTGGAGTGCTTTTTAACCAACTCCCCTCTTCTTGAAATATTGGTCGTCGAGTATTCTCATTGTCTTGTGAGTCTTAGAGTTGTTGGTGCATCACTTAAATTAAGGCAGTTAGAAGTATGCATGTGCAACTACCTGGAGAGTTTAGAAGTTTCTGCACCAAATCTTGAATCTTTTAAGTACGTTGGACCCTGGTTAAGCATGCCTCTAAAGAACACGCCCAAGCTCCTTGAGACATATTTTGGAAGTGAGTTTGGTGTAGAAATAATCGACCACTTTTTTCTGCTCTCGAGCTACTCTTCACAACTGCAGAAACTTATTTTGGATCTCGAGGTTGACTTCATGGTTCGTATTGTACGTTTGTTAGTTCCATCTTGATTCTTGAAGTGGAAGGAAGAATACATTTTTTATGTGCACAATCTTTTGTTTGGTCAATAGGAAAACCAAGGATTTCGCAAATGGCCTATTCTAGCAAATCTAAAGGAACTGAAGTTAATAGTGATAGCTGAAGGTCATTCTTCCCTTATTGGCTTCACGTCCCTGATAAAAGCATCTCCTTCCTTGCTGAAGTTCACACTTAAGGTGAATGATCTTTTTTGCTTTTTGGCCTATCTTAATTATAGATTTCAAAGCGTAATTGATTTTGTTTTTCTTTTGGCCAAACTTTGTAAGGGAAAGATATTTACATGTGAAACACTCGCTGGTGATTTATATTTTTCTTCTTTTCTCCAACCTGAATTGTTTATAAATTATGCCGCAGTTAGACTATCTCGATATGTTTGAACAGCGACCACTACGCAAGGTGAAAAAATTCCCACATCAACATATCAAAGTGGTAGAATTGGCTGGATTTGTTGGGAAACCAATTGATTTGGAGCTTGTCCAGTATTTCCACAAGAACGCCGTCGCACTTGAGGAGATTATCTTTGATACGCGCAAGCCAAAATATATGGGAACTATATTTGAAAAGAAACAAAATGCAGAGACCATAGCAGGTAGAGAGTGCGCAAATGGCCTTCGATCGAAACTTTTCTCAGGTGTGAAGGTAACAATCATTTAGGTATGGAATCAAAATTCTTCGATGGTATCGGTGTATATATAGAACTATCTTTTTGGCACGGCTAAAGTTTCTTCTGGAGGAATTTAGTATATAAGCAGTATGGAAAGCTCAGCCTGCAGTCTACTTTTGTTATGTGCATCCAAAGAAGTTGGCGATGGGACACTCTTATGAACATATATTTTGTAGTTTATTGAATGACCCTTTCAAATTAAACCTAGTTTGGAGTTGGTAGAAATATGCTTCAATATGGTTAGTGAAAAATGTGCGAGTTGTACCTTTTTCTTTTTTTTTTGTACATTCCACTCGTATTCGAACAAGTTTTCCATTTTTAAAGTAAGAAAGATGCGTGGTGATATGTTTAACTTAAGATGTCATCACAGGGTTTACTTCTTTTTTAGTTGAGGATATGTTTAACTCTATAGCACTCTGTTTTTAACAAATATTTACATAATGATTCCATTAGTAATATTTTATATGAATATAACTTAACTCTTAGAAATACATTTTTAGTTCATACATATATTGAGTATTTGAATTGAGTTTTTAGTTGAGGTTATTATGTTTTGATTCTTAAGTTAGGTTGGACTAGAGCACACTTTTTCTTTAACATAAACTTAGATAGCAATCCTTTTGTAATTATTTTATAATGAATATAAATCTCTTAAAAATACATTTGTTCAATAATTTAAGATATGAATTTCAAGCAAGATTTTTTTTTTTTGTTACAAATATAGATATTTTACTTCACAAGATTGAAAAAGATTAAAAATAAAACAAAAAAATATGATGGGAGAAAAAGAAATTTAGAAATAGAATGGACGGTGAGGATCGACGTCCACAACCGAACTCACGTAATATTATAACATCAGATAAGTCCCAAAATTTTAATACAAAACTTCATCCATTCCTCTTATGGAATGGAAAAATTATTATCTCGTTCCCGCTGCAAAGCTCACTACAATCTTTTCTAATGCAAACTCTCTTAAACCCTTCTCATTTCTTCACCTTCCCCAATCTCCCAACCTCTCGAAACTCTAATTCTCCTCATTCTTCCTTTCAATGGCGTCCTCTCCTCTCTCCACCGCTTACTCTTCCCGGCAACTTCAGTGTAAAATGCTTCAGCTCAGACGAGTTCCCAGTGGACGAGTCCTTCCTCGAGAAATTTGGTCCAAAAGACGAAGAAACAGAGGACCAAGCTCGCAAGCGTAACTGGGTTGAGCGTGGTTGGGCTCCTTGGGAAGAAGTTTTCACTCCAGAAGCTGATTTTGCGCGGAAGAGTTTGAATGAAGGTGAGGAAGTGCCGCTTCAGACGCCTGAGGCTATTGAAGCTTTCAAAATGTTGAGCCCGAAGTACCGGAAGCAGAAGATGGAGGAAATGGGGTTGATGGAGGATGACTATTACCGCACGCAATGCGAGATTAAAGGTGAGATACTGGAGCCTCTTGAGACGACGTGGACTAGGCCGCTGGTTCTTCAAGTTGTTCCTCCACGGGACTGGCCTCCGAGGGGATGGGATGTTGATAGAGAAGAGCTGGAGTTTATTAGGGGGGCGCACAAATTGCAAGCTGTGAGAGTGGACTTGGATCGGCTTGAGAAAGATGTGAGGACGGATACTGAAGATCTGTGCTTGGACAGATACAAAGTGTTTTTGAAACAGTACAAGGAGTGGGTTGCTGCGAATAAAGATAGATTGGAAGAGGAGTCCTACAAGGTTTGTCACCACCCTCCCTCGTTTTTAGGAGGTGAATTGTTGAGTGATGTCGAAAAATTAAAGATGTTGATAGATATTTCAAATTTTCGAGCATTTTATGACTGAGTGTTCCGTCCACCTTATCTCATCCTCCTGATACCTTTTTACAGTACGACCAAGATTATCATCCTGGTAGGAGGAAAAGAGGGAAGGACTATAAAGAAGGCATGGTTAGATTTTTTTAATTGCCTATATTTGTTTTGAAGTTTGATGAAGTTTATTTAAGCCTTTAGGATCTTGATTCTTTTTTATATATTGTCTTTTGCAGTATGAGCTTCCGTTTTATTATCCAGGACAAGTAAGTTCCCTGCCCTATTTCTTCAATTCGACTGTGGACATAATGACTGTGCCTGTCCTTTTTATGTTGGCACAAAGATCCTCTCTATGCTCTAGTCAGTAACACATTTAACTTTAAGTCGAAGAACTCTTTTTTATTTTGCTATTATCAATTTTAAATAAAAAAAAGGTAAAATGAGCTATCAGATGTTCATCTTTTTATAGAAACAATTGCTTTCGTTGAGAGGTAAAAAAAAGAAGAAAGAAAAAAAAAATACAAGGGCATATAAGTAACCAAGTGCACAAAAATGTAAAGAAAACAGTACCAAGTAAGATGTTACCTAAGAGCAATTACAAAAGATCTTTGAAGTTGAATTGAAGCACAAAGAGACATGGAACCTCGCCAAGGAACAAACCTCATAAGGGTCCCTCTCCACATCTCTAAATACTCTGTTATTTCTCACTCCGAAGATCCCATAACAGCACATACCCTATCATTCCATAAAAGCCGGCCTTTCTCAGTTAAAGACAGATGGAGAAAGAACTCCTCAATCGTCTCTCAAAGTTCAAACAATCCCCTGACGTAATGACTATCTGTTGTTAAATGTACATAAAAAGAGAAGATGACATAATGGCACTTTTCATGCAGATCTGCGAAGGAAAAGTCACTACTTTACACCTTTACCAAGGAGCTTTTGTTGATATAGGAGGTGTATATGATGGGTATGTCCACTTTTTTATGTTGATCGTTCTTTTGGATCGGTGTTCGTTCTTGGAGTCGGTGTTAGGACTCCTTTTTGCAAGTTGGTTTTTTGCATGTCCTAGTACATTATTTCGTTTTTTTCGATGAAAGTTTGGTTTCTTATTTAACTTTTATTGTTAACATTTAAATAATAAAAAACTATTATTTGATACTGATGAAGTTTTAGTTCATAATATGTAAGAGACCAAAGTTGAGCAATCTCAACTCTGTTGTCTCATTGAAAGATTTCCACTCCACATCACAGGAACACATATTGATAGTTTTTCAATTTTAACCCACTTTTTTAGTTATTTTTATCTTTTTTTTTTTTTTTTCCCACCAATTACATTTTCGTTTTTCTTTTTCCTTTTATCCCTTCCTTCATATGTTTTTAACGTATCATTATTGAAGGGATTAAGTCTTTTCCTTGATCCTTTAGCTTGAATAAAAGGTAATCTCTGGGAGTTTGTCTTGTATTCTGCTTGAATGTGTAAATGTTTTCCTTTAGACTCATGCCTACAACAATTGCAGGTGGGTTCCCATAAAAGGTAACGATTGGTATTGGATTCGTCATCACATAAAAGTTGGTATGCCTGTGATCGTAGAGATTCTGGTAAGTGTTCTCTCAGTAGCATTTTGTAAATTTTATTTCCATTTTCTTATCTTACATCTTCTGGGCGTGCAGTTTTTCAAAATATATATATATACATTTTATAAAAACTTGACCATGAGGTAGAACAGATTAATATCATAGCATGGATCATTAAAGGAAAAAATGTCACAATGAACTCCTTCAATATTTTACCTTATTTGTAAGATAAGAACTTTTACAATTTTTGTAACTTGACATTTCCCAAGGTTAGATTGTAAGTTGACCTTTTGTTTGGGGGATTAAAAAAGAAGAAAAAAAGCCTTGCTCATTGGTTTAACAATACACATTTGTGTCAGACTAATTTTCTTATGATCACTATTGTTTTCATTTCAGGCAAAGCTAGATCCCTACCGGTTTCGATTCCCTATTGAAATGCGTTTTGTTCATCCTAATATAGATCACTTAATGTATGTAATTTTGACTTCTGACTATTCTTAATAATGATTAGGCATGTTTATATGATATTTCTTATTCGTTCTGTTACAAGTTACAATTGATTTGTTGATAATTTTCCTTCGATGTGTCCTAGATTTAATATAAATCTCTTATGCAAACATATGATTATGTTGGCTGTGTTTTCTATCTCTAGCTTCAATAGATTTGACTACCCACCAATATTCCACCGCGATGAGGACGATAATCCAGATGAAGTGCGGGTAAGCTCCTTTCAATCCTTCAAATGTTTCATATTTTGCTAGTTACCCTGCAATCGGGCTGTATATAGCAGAGTACATAGCTTTCCTAGTTTCCTGTACTATTTTTGTTTTGGGCTCTGTCAGAGAGAGAGAGAGACCCATGAAATATGTGATTTTATATAATATTGAGATAGAACATTGTATGTTTTGGATGTTTTGTTGTGTTCAGGAGTGCTGGAAGAAGATATATTATGAATTGAAGTATAATTTGTTTTTCTTGCTCATTCATTGTGTTCAAATCTGATTTTTGTGATTTTATAGTCTCTCAGAGAGAAAGAAAGTCAGCAACTTTACATGAGTCTTTTATGCTATATAATATTCTCCAAGCATGTAAAAGTCTGCTCGTGGACAGGAGTCTCACAAGCAGTTCTAATAAGGAGTCCTAGAAGAAGATTAATCTTTTTGTTTGTTATCCCACTGTGCTAATCCAATGCTCTCTTGTCAGCGTGATTGTGGAAGACCTCCTATTCCTAGAAAAGATCCGGGTATTAAACCAGAAGATGAAACCTTATTGTCAAACCATCCATACGTTGAGAAGGTAATTTTTAGTGGTTAACTCTTGGGGTATGAAGTCATGCCTTTTTCTAGCTGAATTTGATGCAAGAGTGTTTGTTTTAGTGCATCTGTATATTCTACTTAGAAAAACGAAAAAATCAGAAAAATTTCTTGATGGAATAAATTTAATGGTGAGAATAATTATCTGTCTTAGGTTATTCGATTACGCTGACTGTTTTCCAGCTCACTCGCATCCAAAAATCTTATGCCAATCCATTGTCTTCCTCCCAAATCCAAACTACTACTTGGAAGAATCTGCTTATCGTGCTCCTTTTTTAGGATACATGGGCCTTTTGTATCTCTTTAAATCTCTAATCACTAATTGTTTTATCATCCTCGTTCCAGCTGTGGCAGATACACGTTGCGGAACAAATGATTTTGGATGATTGGGAGATGAATCCTGATAAATATAGGGACAAAAAACTTTCAGAGTTGTCTGATGAAGAAGATTTTGATGAAGAAAACAGTATTGAATATACCAAAGTACGTTATAAGAACAGCTTATTACCAAAGAAGATTCTGGTGAGCAATCTCTTTTAACTGTATTGACATTAGGCATCACTTGCAATCGAAACGTTTACTAACCCTGCAATCTTCTTTGATTATTAGAAAACAAGTGTCAAAGAACTTGATTTGGAGGCGGCCTTGTCTGAGCGTCAAGTAAGTATTTTTGTGAATTTAAGTTATTAAGCTTCTCATATTTTCACTATTACTTGATCCTATTCCTTGCTATATATAAAATGTATCTCAATCCAATTTTCTCCTTGAATTCAGGGTCACAATAAACTAAGACAAGAAGCACAGGAGAGAGGAGAGGACTACAAAATTACAAAATTGAGACGGAATCTTGAAATGGATGAATATGACCTCATGCATTGGCGTAGATCTTTCGAGGAAAGAGAAGCATTAATCAGAGATATCAGTTGGTATGTTATTTAGGTCGCATTTTATTTCCTTATTACAATTTTTTTCGTTTAGGCTATCCGTTGAGTTGTTACTGTCCTGAAGGCTGAACATCTTTACATTATTTTGGATTCTATCATGTCGTAAACTCTCAACCATAGATTGATAGCCTAACTCTCCAACTTAACAGCAGAAATATTGGACATTTTCTCTATATTAGTCAAGATAAACTATACAATTCACTATATTAGAGAGTATTTCCTCGACCCCCAGTTTTTGCATTAGGTCCCCACCTAGGCACGAGGTTCCTTTATTTTGCTAACTTAAAGATCCGTAATTCCTAAATTTCTCAATGGTTCTGTTTATTTGAAATGTCATAAAATTACATCCCTCGAGTAAAACTCGTACTTTTAGCTGTCGGCATCAAAAATCTTACCATCCTACAGGCAGCTCATATTTTGCATTAGGTTGTTTTTAAAACACTTATTTTTTTGTTTTTGTAGCCGACAAGCTCTTGGTCTCCCACTGGAAGAACCTGGAAGATATGTAGATGCTAGTTACTTCGGGAAGGATCAATATGACCCATCAAACCCTCTCTATCGTTACGACTACTGGGGTGAACCCAAGAATTCAGAGAAGAGCAAACAAGAACGGATGACAGATGCCCACAACAAATCTATAGTAGGCAAAGGTGTTGTTTGGTATGAAATGTCATACGAGGATGCAATTAAGGAGCAGATGGAAAGAGAAGCTTCTCCAAAAATCGCAGAAGAAGATGATACAGACGAGGATGACGACGACGACGACTTTGATTTCAGTATTTTACAGGACTCGGTAGATGAATTTCCAACACAGCCTCATGTGAATGGGACTGAATCATCTAGAATATCAGATGAGGGTATGTTTGAGGATTAGGTCATATGATTGAACAGAAGAATATCCGATAAAAGATTTGGAGAATAGTTTAGGATTAAACAATTTTAGAAAATAGAAAATATTTTTTATCCCTTGCTCCTAATCCTATAAATTTTGGTTCCCGATCATGATTTTACTTCTACCAAATGTAATAGAGATAAACACCCTCCAAAGCTTGTGATCAAATCAACTATCATCTCCATTTCTTTCTTCAATTCTATTCAAGTACAAAAGTTCAATGGGTTTGATTAGAATTTCAATTGACAAATGTTTGCTTAACTAAATTTGACTCATGAGTTTTGACTCAACTATAATTAGACTGCTTTTTCTCCTTAATGGTTTATTCTTCATACCTAGTTGTACTAGAAACAATAAAAAGAATGTCAGTTTTAGTGCTGTTGACTCTTGTTAGTTATAGCTATATCTGGTTTGATAAGAACTATTTATGGTTGGTTTTTGTACGACTAAGGGGGCACCCTTTGGGAATATATAAATGAATTTTTTTTTTATAGACAACTGAATATTCTAGCCACAGTATTTTTTTTTTTCTTTTTCTTTTTCCATTAAGATCTCTTATGTTCATACATTGGCAATCCATCGCTTCCAACTCTGGTCCTAACCCAAAAAATCAAATCAATTCAGCAAATATCAAATACACATCCGAGCAATTATCCCCAACGGCAACTACAGCTGCGCTCTTCATTTTCCTCCCAAACTTGCTTCCATTTGAACGTGTTTTGAAGCCAAGGAAAAATCATGGAGCACAGAAGGCCATCAAATGATCTTTTAAAGTGATCGTTTGGATATTATATGCTACCCATTTACCATGCTCAGACATTCTATAAAGGAGAATGATGAAGTTTATCTCCACTTCTAATCGATTTCCCCTTCTTCAACATCATTTGCTGCCTTATTAACACTTTGGGGTGGTTCACTTTCTTCCTCTTCATCTTCCTCATCCACCTTCATGTACAGACCAAGTTGTTCCAAGGGGTTACTACCTTGAAGTTTGAAACTGCCAAATCCATTCTGAGAATGTTCTGGGCTTGACTCCTCTGTGAAGTTTGGTAGAAGCTCGTCGTTGGAAGCCCTAAGCATTTCTAGATCCTCCATGAATTGACTGTTCTCATTAATATCAACAGTCTTTTCCATCTGCGTGATGGTAATAAGGATAGAATTTGAGAAAAGTTCAAAGACCAAAAACCGCCTGACGCCTAGCACAAGTTTATGATTATATTTATATCCATTATACCTTAAGTAAGGCTTGACGGGCAGCTTCTCTATCCAACTCCCTTTTCTTCTTAGCTTCGGCCGCAGCTTCAGCTTCAGCCTTCCTCCGAGCATCCTCTGCAGCTTTTGCCTCCGCTTGCAACCGTGCTTTTTCTGTATTGGAAAAAGAATTATTAACTTGCTGAAATAGTTTTGATCACTCTACTTTCTCTACTGTGATTGTGCTGTCATCAAACACAGAAGAAAAGACTCCAACCTTCTCTTTGCTGTCTTTCGAGTTCTTCCCTCTCCATTCTCACTTTTTCAGGATCCCGTTTGTCACCCTGTAGCTAAGACAGTCAGTGACTTTCTAAACAGAAATATCTTGAATGAATATATTTTTTTATAGAAACAACTTTCATTGAATGAATATGCGTGTGTGTGTATCATAGGTCAGCCTGGTGTTGGACGAACAGACCTTTTCAAGTGCCTTTTCTCGAGCTTTCAATATAGTGTCAGCGAAACGGTTCCTTAACAAAGCTGCACGGTAAAGCCTGTCGGGGGAGACTTGCCTCTTAGATGGAGCACTCTCCCCTATAATGTTAAGCATCGAAGATAAGATGAAGCCCTGAAATCCTAAGGCAGATAACTTTTATCACGATGTTTTCATTCTTACCCTCCTCTTGGTAGCTATCTGGCTCAATAGTGTTCGTATTGGCCTCTGCGATTTGATCAACTAGACCAATCTCATTTTCTTCATCTACACAGTTGTGGAAAAAACAGCTTACTTAATTAAAAGCACTGATGATGAGCAAATCGCTGTAGGCAAAACCTCTGTCAGCAAACTTATACAAGATTTAGCACATCGTACTCACAATTTCCAATTTCTAAATCACCAAGCTCGCATTGCTTCTGATCCACATTTGTTTCAGAACACAAAATTTCCTGCTAAGATAAAGGGAGCTCATGTTAATTTTGTGCAACTTCTTTTATAAGAAATAAAGGTAAAAGTACAATGGTATGGACAGTGAGTACAGGGAAAACTAAGGACAAAAAACGAACTAAATGTAAAGTTCAGTTTACAATCAACATTTTCATCTCACAAACTAGAGAATTAAGTTGCAGCGTTGAATATTGAAGTTTTCAGTTTACAATCAACACCACTGCTATCATCCCAAAAACTAAAGTTGAGAAAGTTTGTAGGACAACCACCCAGCGTAAACTAGGATAACTTGGTTTAATCCTAAGTTAATCAGGATTAGGATAAGTATCAATGGATTCATCAACAATTTCATTCGATTGCCAAAAGAATTCATAAGAAGGTTAGAGACCAACATGACTAAAAGCCATTTCCTCCCATCATGTCCGGTGGTATGTTAATTGTTAGGATTTATCTAAGGTGCTGAAAATGAAGAACAGCTCATTTAATGTCATCGATGCCACCCCAGTCCCATAGATGAATTGCAAACACTCAAACATTCAGCGTCAATGCTACAGCCATGAGTTATAGGCTGATAGAGTTATGGCAGCCGATGGAGGAAAAGTCCAAACAAACTAGAAAAATAGAAAATTTAAAGTCTTCCTAGAAGGAGGTGATTGGTTGCATAATTTATTATGATTGATAACAACTTCAATACACATTGTCTAATAATCCAAAGTTGGGATTTTAACTTCCAAAAATTGGATGATGAAATTGAGTGAGCTTCATTATCTAGCTAACTTCTCTATCTAAACAAGAACATTTCCTTTGGATTATCGAGGCAACAAGAGCCTTTTCAGTTGGATTCCCTCCTTCAACGGTTAGCTTTCATCTTCTCAGTGTTTTCTTTATTTGGAAGCCCAAATAAAGTGCACACTTTTTTCTCTAGTATAGGAAACAAAAGAATTTCATTGATAAAGTAGACCATCTCTCTTTCCTACATTCTTTTAGAGTAACAAAAAACTATGTTTTGTGCTCTCTAATAGGATCGATCAGTTTTTCAGCCAAACCACCACCGAACTGTCTAAAGTCAATTAAGTAAATGTTCAAACCGATCTCGCCTGTGGATGAGTAAATGTTGGTTGATTTAGTTGTTTGAAATATTTTTTTGACATTTCTCAATTTAGAACTTCTCCAAACCGACACCAACCAACCCCTCTCGTACTTCAGTTTGGTCGGTCGGCTTGGTTTTTCAGTCTATCATGCTCACCCCTACTCTCTAATTACATATTTCTAGACATTGGTGGGTTCCACAACTCAGTAGAAGAAATTTGTTTCAACTGCTATGTAAAAAACCCTTCAAAAGGAAAGCTAGGAAGCTTTAATATAATGCAATTAAATTGTAATTTGAAGATATCAATTTTCAAATAAGGATAGTGCAGAAATATTTGAAACAACAAAAAACTCCTGTCTCGTTTTGAATTTCAATAGACATAAGGTTACCCTACCCATACAACCCGAGTAATTATTTACGTACCCTACCCATACAACCTGAGTAATTAACAGTGAGTTATCACGAACTCCAGTTGTTTACTTACTAGCACTGCTTGGTAGATTAACTTCTCTATAGATTTTCACTAAGCAACAAATTAGTTTGTTAAAACAAGGATGATCAACTGATTTACCTTCAAACTATGCACTACACTCCCATTGGAATCAGACAGACCGAAATAAAATCTTGAAATACCAAAAAATGAGAACTTGGAATAAAAGCAAACCCCCCATCTATATCTTCGCCCCAAACCTGATTACGATCACATAACTAAGAGAGCACTCAATAGGACAGAGAAAAGCCACCACGAAGTCACTGACATCAATGGGTGATCTACCAGGCACATAAATAAGTAAATAAAACATTCTCTAAATCCTGTGTCAACTACTGGTATTATATGTAAATAAAGATTGCTTTAACACATAATTCATAAATTAAAACTGTTTTACCAAATAAAATTTGGTCAAGAAATAAAGTTGTATTTTTTACTACATTTATCTTAGCAGTTACCACCCCATTCAACATCAAACACATATGATGGCATCCTTGAAGCTAACTCTCTCTACTTTAATAAAATACTGATTAAAAAGCCATAATAGACATACCTAAATATTTATACGAAACAATAATTCTGTGAGTCTTACTTATCCACGCACACCACTTAAAATTTTCTAAGTAGACATAAGGTCATTTCAGATAACATCATAGAACCATAGAACAACACATCCAGTACCCCTACCTCACCACTGATTTTCCCCCTGAGATGGGTAAATGTTTGGTCAAGAAAAAGGGTCATGTGCGAAAAGGAGGGGAAAAAACTCAATATAATTTAGTCCTAAGCGATGAATGTTTTTTGGGTTTTCAATACCTTTGGAGCCACATTACTCTCTAAAGCTTTGCCAGCATTAGATTCACTTCCCGATAAGCTTTCTGTGCCAGAATCTGCATGGTCAGGCACCAGCAGGTTAAAAGTCTTCGTAAAAATTTTGATTAAGAATGAATGAGAATAACAAGTGACAAGGTTTAAGCCAAAGCTAAATAATAACGACAGAAATTTATGAATAGGAAATATGGGCAATTAACACCACCAACCACTAGATGAAGAACCTGATTCACTACTCGAGCTACTGGAATTACTGCATTTACTATCTCTACGGACTGCATCATTTTCTATCTCTATTGGAGGATAGCTTGAAACAGGGGGGTCATTTCCACCCAGAATGTCAACATCCTCATCAATGGGATCGTTTCCTAACAACAAAAAAAGAGATGAAAATTCAAACAGATACAGGGAAACGACCTTCACTATAAGGATAAATCAACCCATGTACTACCTTTACTTGCTGGCATTGATGAATTGCTAAATCCTGATTCATTATGAAGCTGAAAAGAAGAACATGGCAGCAATCAGAAACCATTGAATTAACACATTATAGTCAGAGCAATTTGAATGATAAAAGTGTAAAAAATGAGAATGAAATAACCTCCACTACACATGGTTCAGCCTTTGTGCATTTCTGCTTTTCCATCATATAATCGTCTAATAGCTTCCTCAAGGCAAACAAGGTATCATCACTAAGAGCATCGATGTCAATTTCAATCTCATCCTCACCAGCTTGAGAATTAGAACTATGCTCCTTTAGGAAATTAATGATGCTTTCAGGTAACTCTCCCAGCAAAGCCTCCAACTCTACACTTAGTTTATGCTTCTCCTGGTCAGTCATGACTTTTACCACACTGCTTGGCTGAACATCAGGGTCATTTGTAGGGAATTTTGTCTTTTTTGGAGGTGGCACTGGCAGAGCACTTTCAGCTTCCTTGGGAACAGTCGTGGCTGAAGGTACTTGACGTTGTTCTTCAGTTGTCGTAGGGAATTTCTTCTCTATAGTTTTCCATCTAACTTCAAAAAATTTATTTAGTGTTTTAGCCATGGTATGGACGTCATTAGCTGGAGGGTTGTAAGTCATCGCATTTGAAAAAGTAAGTCGAACATCAGCAGCAAAATCCAATGGATGTGTGTATTCTCCTGCAGTAAGCTTAGACTTCACAGTGCCCAGATCCATCGGATGCTTTATAACAGTAAAGTAATCTGGAATATTCAACTTGACCACATCCACTGGAGTGTTAAACACCCAACCAAATGTATGTGACATCAAGCGTTGCAGCAGCTGTTCGCATTGTTTCAATGACGCTGTTGAGGATGCAGATACAGCAGCTGGTTTAGCAGACTCAAACCGCCCAGATGAACTCCTTTTAGCAGAAGGGCCATTGCGTCCAGAGGGCACTAGCTTTTTAGCAGGAGGAACCAATGCCTCATTCAACCTATTTAAAGTCTCTGGAGGAGCTCCCCTGTGCTGATCACTAGAACTCTGGATATTACTAGATGATGAGACGGCAAAATTTGAACTAACATTAGAAGCTCTTTTTTGCAGCAGTCGGACCTGCTCAAGTTCTAACTTTAACCTTAACTCTAAATCCTTCCTTTCAGACCGAGACAATGTTGATAGAGAAAAAACTTGAAGTGGAGCACCAAAACAATCGTAACCATCTGCATTCATACTAATACGTTTCCTCTTAATGGCCCGTGAATCATCAAGAGTAGAGATTCCAGTATCCATTCGTCCAGAGCTCCCAAACCCTTCTGATTCGCCAACTGTTTCCACAGCATGTCGGTAATCCGGAACAAAACCAAAAGAAAGCCCTTTGGAATATTTCCTCGATTTCCCCATTGCCTGTGAAAGTGAATACTTTCGAGATTCCTTCTGTCCAGCAAACTCTATAGGAACAGTCGGAGCCATAGGATTAGTTCCCAGCAACTGCACATGTCAACCGCAACCATAAATTTTGTCCCCAAACTGTAATCTTCGAATCCAAAATTTCAAAATAAAAGCTCCCGGTTTGAAGAAATATATCCCAGTTATTAGGTTTTAGCGACCAATGAATTAATTTTAAGTTTGCCCTTTAATATTGACAAAAAAATCTACAGAAATTAATACTTTATCCGGACAACCGAGTCCTTCCGTCGTCGACCCGTATACGCAAAAGGGTTGCCATTTGTGGAAATCTCAAGCTCAAGGAACAAATTCACTATTTCATCCCTGGATGAATTCCAACATCAACAGGTTGACAAAGAACAGGTTCGTATAAGTTCCCAGAAGTTACTTAAACAATACACAACAACTAAACAACCCAATCCTCAAAACAAAATCCAGTGTCCCAGTTCAAGCAATTGAAACCCCCGCAAACTTAATAGCTTCAACCACATAACCCAAATATTTCCTAAAACCAAAATTGCGCCTTCAGCCCATCAATCTTCCTGCTCTCGCAAACAACAACCTCACTCCTCAAATGAAATACTCCCGCTTCCGCCTTTCGTAGAAGCAAAAAGAAAAAGGAAAAAAGAAAAACGAGAAGGAGAGAATAATCGAAATATAGAAAAAAGGCAGAATCTAATCCAAGAACAAGATAAACCCCTTGAAACGAAACCCTAGATCGAGCAGGAGTAAACGAAATCACACCACAATTCAAAAAAGGAAACACAATAGAGGCAAAAACCCTATGAAAGGCGCTTGTAGAAATCCCATTAGAAACCTGGATCTCGAGCCGAGCCCGTCGGTCGCAATGCGAACCAACCCCCGTAAAGACGAAAACCCTTCGATAACGTCCTTTACAGAGAGAGAGAGAAAGAGAGAGAGAAGAATGAGAAACCGCAGCGAGAAATGGACAGTTGAGGCCTGAGACTCAGATTGTTGGGCTTACTTCGCTGTCTTATTTAAAGGCCCGAATGCCTCGATCCCCGCCGCTAGCAAATGAATCTCAGCCCTCCATTCTCACCCCTTCCAAACATCTTACACATACTCTCCAAACCCATGCAGACACGTCCGATTCAGATCTGATGGTCTGCGTTTTCTTACAGTTTCTTTTTAAATAATTAAACCTAATCCAAATCTCCGGAATACTCTCGCGAGTACATATTTGGTGAAACTCGCTCTCCCACTACGCAACGTGTGATATTGGTTTCATGTTTTGTTTTAACCGCGAGTGAGGATAGTTTGATGGGGACGTCGACCACGTGTCTATTTGACTTAAGCTTTGTGCTCAACAAAACTTCGCATCACTCTCTTTTTATTATTCATTTTCCCTTTTTAAGTTTCTAGATTGTGTTTTGATTATGACCCTAATAAATAATTAATCATTTTTTAAACACTTAATCTTGTAATTAATATGTCATCAACTTCTTACATTAACTAAATAAATGACTTATTATATGTATAGAAGTAAAAGATAATTGAATAATTTGAATAATTTACGTCTTTTTTTTTTTTGTAAAACTAAGACCAAAACAATTAGTTTTTTTTTTCTTTTTTGTTTAATGTAGATCAAATGATGTAATTGTAGCTAGAGATGTGTTGAGATTCTATCGAAGTCATGCTCATACTTTGTCTTTTAGTCATGTAGGTGTAAAATTCTTTATTAGAAAATGGTGTTTTCATATACATCATGTCACGGTGTTACGGAAGTAGAATGGTATTGTAGAGGTTAAAATAAACTAAGTTTATTGATGGTTGATAGATATACTTCCTTCAAATTGAATGTATATGAATTCATTTTCATGCGTTTTATGATGTAATCGATTTGTACATATTGATTATAATATAAGTTTATGTGATTGGAGATATGTGAAGTTAGATACCTCTTATAATGTATATATTAGTTCTCTTATCAATGTTCATTGCTATTTCAATAGAGAAGAAGAAGAAAAGAGCTCCTCAATAATACTTCAAAGCCTTGAAAAAAAACATTGCCCTTTTTATTTATTTGGATAGTACTAACTTTCTGTTTATAATATTTTCGGTAGACAAGTCGAGATGGTGAATATAAACCAATCGAAAAATAATCAAACTAACTTCAAGACCCTTCAACCTCAAGTGTTGAAACTAAATTGACATCATCAAAGTTAGATGAAATCACAGATGTAAGAAGGAGTACATTATACATAATCACATTCGACGACCTCAAAAGGTTGAAATAGCAAGTAACCCCAACCTAACTTTTGTGTGTATCCTCCAACATAGACATCAGAGTCAATGTGATGAACCATCATCCAAGTTAACTAAAAAAACGAGACTAAAATATGAGAAGCAAGTCGACAAATACACTTTCTAAGAGGTCACGACGACTACAAATTAAATGAATTTTTCATACCAGTAACCAATAAAAAAAGTGATACTTAGTCTTATTGTCAACATTCAAGTGATGTGATTGGTGCTTTTTGGTTAGTATTGTACAGCATTAATCAAATGGAGCATCTAATTATTTAGAGGTGAATGTTGTGGTTTTGTCCATAGATTCTTTGTGTACAACTCTCAATTCTTCATGTTGTTGCTCAAATTAACTAAAACGAAATAAATGTTGTATGATACTCCAAGGAATATACGATGGAAACACATATTCATTGTTATCTTGAGAATCAATGAAAACTATCAACGTCACATTGTGGATATTTGACATTAATAAAATATTCTATTCTTCCATACATCTTTAGAATATGATGTTATTCTTAAGTACATTTTTAGAATAATTAACATAAAATTATATGCTACATTCAAATAATTATTATTCCTTAAAAAAATACCACCACTTTTTTCCACTTTGATTAGGATCCTTATTAAGTCTCCCTCGGTAAAAGTAAAAGATCTACTTAGCCATTGTTTAATACCTTCTTTAAAAACATTTCAATGTTATTTGAGAAGTTGGAATGCAATCAAAATTATTGAGACTCTAAGGAGTATTGGAATGCGGGTAAAATTGAGGGCAGAATGTGAAGTGTCAAAACGGTATATGAAAGTGAATTGAATTAAAAATTGTGAAAAAAAAAAAAATCTAAGTATCACAAATCGGATCCAAAACGCTCAATCCAAAAGGATTTTGGAATTATAACTCATCACAAACTCATTCCATTTTGTCCTCACAATGAATTGTGCCCTTTATAACTTTTTGTATTGTGGACTTGTATCGTTGGTGTTAGTATTGGCCTGCCACTTTTGTTTAACATTTGAAGATTCATCAAACATTATCTAACATTAGGCTAAAGTCTTAATTTTGCTTTTGGAATAAATTCAAAATACTTCATTAGCTACTGCCTACTAACACCATATTCTTTAATCTTTTAAGAAAAGAATGATATTCTAAACATCATATTGACCTACTTAGACCGTGTTTGAATCATCTCACAATTATATCAATTAAAATTTACAACAAATTATGTCCACCCATATTGACCTACCTAGACCATGTTTGAATCTTCTCACAATCATATCAATTAAAATTTAAAACAAATTATGCGAACATGAAGTGAAACTAAGTCTAGATTAGTTTCACTTCGAAGAGATCCTTAAAAAGACCCTATTTAAAATAAAAATGAAAATTTGTCATAAGTAACCTTAAAATTCGACTATGATCAAAATAAAAACTTTACTACATATTCTTTTGTTTCGTTTCGGTAGAATTTTGAAAACCGACTATTCTTCTTCCTTACATTATTTGAGAATATTTGAGAAAGTTTTGAGTAGTATTTGTAATAATTTCATTTACAAGAAAACACACCTAGTGTTAATTGAAAACACTACAAATCAACTCGGGAGGCAGAAACATAACTAGAATTATGATTACAAACACTTCACCCTCAATTTGAGAATTCGTAACATTCACAAGAAAAAAACTATATTTTGCTTTTGAAATACATTCGAAATACTTCCTTAGTTAAAAAATTAAACCATATTATGTACCCTTTTGGAACATGCATTCTAAATACTGACTTATTCTAAGACCAAGTTCGCATCTTCTCACAATTATATCCATCAAATATGAGATTAATTAAGTGAAAAAGAATCTAAAGTAAGCATAGGTAGCTATCAGATTGATCGAAAAAGATGAAGCAAAGGGAAATTACGACATTGAAGTCACCAAGTAGTTGTGTGTGTGTGTCATCTTTAGTTACTAAATCAAACCCCAAAAGCAAGTATCAATAGGGATTCGAAACAGCATTAATAATATTCATACCATCGCCATTGAAGCTACTCGTTGCTGTAATCTACAGTCTTCCTCTGCCCCAACGCCCAACGAGAGAGAAGATAGAGCTGAACAGATTCATTCGCAGCATGACATCCCATAAGCAAATAGTTTCGAGGTCGAACCATATACCCAAATCTCATGCATAACAACGAATAGACGCAGAGAACTGCAAAATATATTACCAAACAATCAATCATTGCAAATCATCAACCTTTGTTTGGATTCAAATTCTATCAAGAATGAAAAATGGTTTCAACCTCCCGTCATTCTCCCAGAAATCATGTCGGCAGGTTTTTTCACATCTGCAAGCCCCTGCGATTGATTGATTACAGATTACACCACAAGCAGAGAAGAACATGAAAAATGCAAAAATCAAGAAATCATCAAGACTTGGAGAATGATATTGTAATTGAAATTTTGGATTACATACAGCAGCAACGAAACCAAAGTTAGCAACAGGTCCCCAAAAATGAGTTGTTTTAGGGCCAACGGGGCTGTTGAGGAACGCGCGGAATGAAGGCATCGAATTAAGCCGCGCCTTGGAATTTCTTACTTTACCAGCAGCTACAAATGAGAATCACATACAAATTGCAGAGAATTAAAGAATCCGAAGAAATAGGAAAACCTATGAGATTCAGTCAATAATGTATTAAAAAACGGGAAAGAAAAGTAAGGTACGAAAGCGATTTCTTAATATTTTCCATCGTCGTCATCCACTTTTCCCTATGCGATAAACTTTGATCTGACGAAGGATTGCGCACTTACTTGAGTAGGAAAGTTCGTTGAAATTGCAATCGATTACGACGGAATTTCCTCCATAGAAGGTTAGGAACAGAGTAAAATGGAAGAATATCTTAAGCAAGATGTTCTAGTCTCTAGATTGTGGAAGCATGGCAAGGATTGGAATCGTGAAGATGGAGGTTGGAAGTCGGAATGGCTGGGGGCGATGGTGGAGATGAGAGGGCTGAGGACGAGTAGGTTGGTTTTTGGTGAGGCTGTTTGGCGGAGCTTGCGATAAGTTGATGCTTGCGAATTTGGTGGGAAATTTTGCAAACTAAAACTAAAAGAGCTTAAATTAGATGTATTTATAAGGGATAAGTATGATCTTTTTAGAAATGGTTGTACATGCCAAAATATATACAAAATACGTCAAATTTTAAATTTCATCCATGTTAAATACTGATAGATTTATCAATATTCATGTATATCGATGAACTATTAATATTTATTATTGATCAAATGTGAAATTTTGTTATATTATCTAAATATTTTAATTTATTTTTCTATATTTGAAAATGTCTGTAATAAATCGAAGTTTACAGGTTCTACTTTTCAACTAGGTAAAACACATATAAACTTATACCGATATATATACATATATGAACATTTTTAAAAATATCAATAATAGACACTCGTAAACTTCTATTGACATTGATAAAACATCAATGTCTATCATTGATAGAATTTGAAAATTTTGATGTATTTTGTCAAATTTATTATTTTTTTACAGTTTTTATATACGTACGTACATACATACATATTATTTAGTTTGGCTAAACTTACGTGATTATCCTTAATAAGTTTATAAAAAGTTAAATATAAAAAAACATTTCCACAAATAGCAAAATGTTGGAACTATTTACAAAATATTGTAAAATTGATCCAACTCTATATAGTTTATTTAAAAAATTTACTATATTTTGTAAGTAATTTTTTTTTTTTTAGGCTATTCATTCTAATTTTCCAACTAAAAAACTTTTTTTAAAATAAAAATTCGAACAAGTAATTCATAATTTTTAATTTGTTTTCTATGAAAAGATTATAAACCAAATTGAGATAACGTCCAAAGGTGAAAATAAATAATGATGATGATGTGGGACTGTATTAAAATTAATATATGATTTTAATTTAGTTGAGTTTGTTGTTTATTATATATACATATGTCCTACATAAAATAGCAACAAATAAAATCAAAAAAGGCACATGTCACCAATGCATGTTTTAGGTAGGTCAGCCTGGTTTTTCTTTTACATAAAACATATTCACATTCACAAAAATATATTCATATATTTTTAAATAATAATAATAATAAAATGATTCTTTTATCAACCAATCAATTATTACAAATGAGGCTGTTTG
This sequence comes from Cucumis hystrix, assembly GCA_025688845.1. Lineage (NCBI taxonomy): Eukaryota > Viridiplantae > Streptophyta > Magnoliopsida > Cucurbitales > Cucurbitaceae > Cucumis > Cucumis hystrix. The sequence goes on from CM046884.1 coordinate 29,528,719, forward strand.
GTGGAGTTTCCCAGTAACTCAAAGTTAATGCTGGCGAGTTGAGTGGAAATTAGATGTATTTATTGAACTCCACCTGAATTTTTAAAATCAATCTTCAAAATAAATAAATTTAATAAAACTAAAAATCAAATAGATTGTTTGGGACTACAGTGCACTTGAAAGAGTTGTAAACGGAGGAAGTTGTAAGTTTTTTTAATGAGAAAATTTATAAGAGACAAGTATGATTTTTTTAGAAATTGTTGTAAATGACATACTTCGAAAAATATATACAAAATATATAAAATTTTAAATTTCATCAATGATAATTATTGATAAACTTGTCAATTTTTATCCATGTGGATGAATTATAATATCTATAGTTGATCAAATGTGAAATTTTGTTATATTATGTAAATATTTTGATTTATTTTTCTATATTAAAAAATGTATGTGATTGGTCAAAGTTTACAAGTTTACTTTTCAACAATAATTTATACTTTATATATATATATATATATATATACATTTAAAAAATAAAAATGATAGACAATCATAAACTTTTATTGACATTGATAAAAACCTATCTACATCTATCCTTATAGAATTTGAAATTTTTGTTATATTTTGTCAAATTTATCCTTTTTTTTACAATTTTTACATACATACGTACGTTCATACCTACGTACATACATGTTGTTTAGTTTGGCTAAACTTACGTATTTATCCTTAATAAATTAATAAGAAGTTAAATATAAAAAATGACATTTTGAAAAATAGTAAAATATTTAAACTATTTACAAAATATTGCAAAATTTATTCAACAATCCATAGTTTGTTTTAAAATTTTGTTATATTTTGTAATTTTTTTTTTTTTTACTATTTTTACCATTTTTCAAATAAAAAACTTTTTCAAAAGAAAAATCCATGCATCAATTTTTAAACAAAAGTAATTAAAAAAAATAATGTGGGACTAAATTAAAATTAATATATGATTATAATTTAGCGTTTACAAACATGGCAACAAATAAAACCAAAAAAGGCACGGGTCCACCAAACTTTTTCTCATCAAGTCACCAATGCATGTTTTAGGTAGTTCAGCTTGGTTTATCCTTTGCATGAGACATATTCACATTTGACAAAAAGCATTATTCATATATTTCAAAATAATAATTAAAAAAAATGATTCATTTATCAACCAACCAATCGAGAGTTTAGAGTAAGAGTTAAAGTCATATCCGCCCGATAGGTCACACTACTAAAAATAAAAATAACATTAGTTTTATATCTTATTAACATCTTATACTGTTATACTGTTATAGTATATAAATTTGCTCACTCTCGATTTATTGCTTATCATGTCAGTATACTGTTTTTAGAAATAGAGGAAAAATATTGACACTAATGTGAGATCCACTAATATATCTAGGAAGAAAAAGAACAAATGGAGTGTATGATCCTCTCTTAGTTGCAATACTATAAATAAATTCTACCAACAATAGTACTATGTGAAATTTAAAAATTTGAAAAGTGATAAATTAGATTTTAAATTAGTTTAAAATTTTAAAAATCGATAGACGAAGTAGATGTAAAATTTAAAGTCTATAGATTATATTTATAACTGAAACAAATCAGTAAACAATATAGGTTGTCCATTTGAAATACGATTGAGATGTTTTCAGTTCATTGTATAATTTAACTTCATTAAACGAAAAGCTCTAACTATAATTGACATGTATCACATCATTGAAACCAGAGGTTTAAATTTGTGTATTTCACTTATTTTTTCCAAAAAAATATGCAGGTACATTCTAGACAACCTAAAGAAAAATTGTCCCCACACAAGTTGTCATGGAATCTAAGTGATCTAAAAAATATCTTTGGTTTTCTTTACTCAATATCATTATCAACAAAATGTCAAAAAAGATAAATTATATTTTGTACTCTTCAAGTTTTATATATATTTGCCCTTACCATGGTTTGCATATTGTAACACCAGTTTCTATTTTATATATATATGGGTACCCTTTCAAAAATAACAAAATTTTTTTTATGATAATAGGACTTATGTCACTACCTCTTATAAATTGCAAAAGCAGCAAATTAAAAGTCGATAACCATATGATTATCGTTTAATAACCCTATAATTATCGTCTGATGATATCACTAATTTTGACATATTCGCAATATAAAAAAAAGTGTCACGTATTGTTTTATTCTAAATGTTTTTGTCATTTGATGCAATTTTTTTAGTTATTAAACGTAAGTTTGCGTGTATATATACGTGTGTGTGAACTATAGAAAATGACAAAAAAACAAAAAACAAAAACCCATTGGCTCGTGTAATGATTTAGCAAGAAGTACTTTTAGCTTTATGCACATAAAAAAGAAAGAAGGACCAAGTTCATATTATTGGTAGGGAAGGCATAAAAATAGGAGCTTGTGATATTTTTAATCCAATGTGGCCATGTGTTTAGTTCAATTGAGGAATTTTTGGTTTGATGTTTATCCATTGATATACCAACGGCATCTATGGACCGTTAATGTAGCTTTCGTTTTATAAAATCATTATCCCATGCGCTTCGCGTGGTCCATTTCCTCGTTGTGTATATCAATGTATAGAACGATGAAGAGAAAGCAAGCAGCTCATAGCCACTATCAAACATTGCAGAAACATGGCTAAGGCAAATGGTGAAACCAACTCTGTAGTCTCTGATTTTATCGACTTCTTGAATGCTTCCCCTACTGCGTTCCATGCCGTTGGTAACTTCTTTTCCTCTCTTCTTTTCCTTTTTCCTTTTCTTTGAATGATTCGGGAGTGATGCTTAAATCGTAAAAATTAATCTTAGTCATTTTGGTTCACAAAGTTACAAGAATATATTTGATGTTGGTAGTTTTTTTTTTTTTCACTGAATTTATCACTTTTGTATGATGAAAAATAGTTTTAAAAGATTAAAAAGTATGTTTTATAGTTATTTTAAAAAATAATATGAGTGATTTTAACTATTTCGGGATAATGATTATGAAATAGAAGGGTTGAAATCACTTTTAGATCTTTTCGAAACATGTTAAAATCACTTTTGACAATATGAAAACTATATTTAAAGGTTTAAATTTGACTGTTGAAATAATTTTAAGTAATTAAAGACAAATACATATAATATATATATATTTTTTTTTAATTTTTTTTGTCTTTTTATGGTTTTAAATGTTAATTTAGCTCTCATTTGGCTAAATATCTAAATACGTAGTTGAATTGGCTTGTTGGTGTGGTTGTCAGCTATCTTACTTAAATATTACTTTGGAACATAGCCATGAATGTGACGTTTTTGTTTTTGTTTATTTCTATCTTTCCAAGAGAACAAACTTTCCACATTCAAATAAACTTAAAACCCTTTCAATAACAATAATCAATGACCAAAATGTTACATGCATTCATGAAGCTAAATATCACCCACAAAATGGTCATAGCTGGTCATAGCTTGTTACTATGGATATTCATTTACAGATGTTGACAATTGAGACATGTTCATTTTGATAACTTATTACCTGTAAAAATAACAAAAGTTGAGTTTGGAATCCCACAAATTGTAAAAATTTGGTGCTGTCAAAATTTTGACAGAGGAGGCAAAGAAGCGTCTGGGAAGTGTGGGATATGAACAACTCTCTGAAACAGAGGATTGGAAATTAGAAGCTGGCAAGAAGTACTTCTTCACCAGAAATCATTCAGCTATTCTTGCTTTTGCAATTGGTAAAAAGTATGTTTCTCAATCTCACATTCCCAGTAGTTTCAATTCGAATGCCCATGAGGTTCTTAAGAAATAAGTGAACTGTTATCTTTTTAGTATTGTTACCAAATACCTGTTTGATTATAGTTTTAGTTTTAGGAACGCTGATGAAGTAATTTTCTACTCTTCTTTTAGATATGTAGCTGGCAATGCATTTCATATTGTTGGTGCACATACTGATAGCCCTTGTTTAAAGTTGAAGCCTATAAGCAAGGTAAATCTTTAGTGTTTTTTTCTTCTTAGTTTTCTTGATGGCCTTGGCACTCAAAGATACTCAAATCTTGTGCAGATTACAAAGGGTGGATTTCTGGAAGTTGGGGTTCAAATTTATGGGGGTGGGTTATGGCACACATGGTTTGATCGAGACTTAACACTTGCAGGAAGGGTGCTTTTAAGGGAAGAAAGTAATGGTTCTGTGTCATATGATCATCGTCTTGTTCGAATTCTGGAGCCTATATTGAGAATACCCACACTAGCAATTCACTTGGACAGGTTTTTCAACCAAACTTAGACCAGTTTCCCCATTTTCTTGATTCTGTGTTTAATGTGAGGCTGAGATATGTTTGGAAAAGTTTTTGTTAGCTTGCTTTATCGTTCATTATAAATGTTTCTATGTTTCTGTTTTTCTTGTTCAAAGGGAAGCAGTTGCATTTGCGGTGAATACAGAGACCCAACTTCTCCCTATTTTGGCAACAACTATTAAGGTGATTTGCTTATATACTAATGACACACTATTCTTTGTTTATTTGTTTGGTTCCACTCGTTGCCACTATGTTTTAAGGGTAAGTTTGAGATGACTTTTGAAATGATAAAAGATCGAATGTAGAAATGTAGGAGGCTTCATTGACCTTATCAATAACTAAGGTGAGCATCATGGTCAAGTTGAGGTGAGGCCATAACCAATGGGACGAACCAAGACTCACCCTTAATCAATAATGATTAGTACAAATACAACATTTTTTTATAGCAGGAGACAGATAATGTACATATCTTGCATAAGACTTAAGGCTTATGTTTTGAGTTTTTTTTATTTTTTTGTGTGTGTGGGGCAAATAGTCCTTGTGTCCTTTCATCCAATGTACATTTACGATTATCTTTTCTCCCTAATTAATGATTGCTCACAGGGAGAACTGAATAAAGTTGTTTCAAAAAACAATGCACAAATTGACAGAGAGAAAACAGAGCACAAGTCAACTCCTACTAGCCCAAAGCATCACTCGCTTCTATTACAAGTAAGATAAATAGCACCAGACTAATTTAATTTGACTTATTAGCCTTGGACTCATTTGAAGTTTGGTGGATTGATTTCAAAATACAACCGAAAGTTTGCTTCATGGACATCATGAATTTTACCTGTCTTGATATAGCTACTTGCGGAGCAACTTGGCTGCGATCCATATGACATATTTGATTTTGACTTGCAAGTATGTGATGCTCAACCAAGTGTGATTGGTGGAGCTATGCAAGAATTCGTATTTTCTGGAAGGCTGGACAATTTATGCATGACATTTTGCTCTTTGAAGGTTTGTATTTTGCCAAATCACTTCTTTAAACACTAACATTTTGTATTTTTCCAAAAGCATTAAAGTGTTTTTAAGAAAAAAAGAGAGTTTTGGAGGCATTTCAAATAGGCTATGAGTCATTTTTTGGTAGTTAGATTAATTTCCATAAACCACATGGCACATATCTGCTTACCTTCATAGAAGATTCTTAATTTTATATCATTCATTCAAACTCGACAAACAAACGTTTATTTGAATGGTTTTATACAGGCACTCATTGACAGTACATCATCTGACAGTAGCCTTGAGGATGAACCTGGTGTCAGAATGGTGGCTTTGTTCGACAATGAGGAGGTTGGATCTAATTCATACCAAGGGGCTGACTCTCCAACAATTCTTAATGCTTTATCACGAATTACGACTTCCTTCAGCACATATCCTTCGGTATTCAACTTTTCCTTACACTTCTCTTTTTCTTTTTATTGATATAATTAAATTTTTACCACAACTCACCAACTAAGACCCAAATTGATAACCATTGTCTTTTTATTTTAAAAATTAAACATATAAACATTGCGTACGCTTTTAATATTAGTGGCGATGATGATGGTTCATTTGTGGTTCTAGGCCCCTAAAATTTTGTTCAATTATAATACTATATGATATAAGTACTACACCGATAACTTGACAAAAACCTGTTTGCTTTAGACGATTCCTTATATGACTCAACTTTTTTCTTCCAGTGTTTTTATTCACTTAAAAAGCCATTTAAAACTCAGTATCGTACATTTGATTTGTGAACTTTAATCACTGTGGTTTCTTTACAGTTGGTTGAAAAGGCTATCCAGAAAAGTTACCTGGTCTCTGCTGACATGGCCCATGCACTACATCCTAATTATATGGTATGGCATCACATTTTGGTTGGGTTCTCTCTTGAATGACAGTGTTTAATGTGGTTATGTCTAATTCCCATCTCAGGAAAAGTATGAAGAAAACCATAGGCCTAAGTTTCATGGAGGACTGGTCATCAAGAACAACGCAAGTAATAAATACGCAACCAATGCAGTTACTGCAGCCTTATTTCGGGAGTTAGCTATAAAACATAACCTTCCTGTCCAGGTATGTTATATTTCCTCGTTGTTGTCACTATGGCATCAAATAGTTGCATTAACACAATAATTGGAGTAGGAAGAAAGGATATAAGATCCCTTATGTTTAGTGTGATGAACCTTAGGATCCTTTGTTTCTATAAGTTCAACCCAACATTTAGAGGTGAGGACTTGAAGATCTAACCTCTTACTCAAAAGCATGTATCTTAACCAGGAACTATCCTCAAATTGACAATGACCGTTCTGTTTCGAAAGTAGGCTATGTTTGATCAAAACGAAAGTGCTTTTGAAACAAGTAAAAAATGCTTGTAGAGTGACTAAGAAACACTTGAAAATGCAAGGGCTTAACTATGTAAGAATCTAGCAGTTATAAGTAATGTGCAACTATTGGATTTGGTAGGATTAGGAATAAGATAATGCATTGACAAAATTAAACCTCGCAGGAATTTGTGGTCCGCAATGACATGGCTTGTGGCACGACCATTGGCCCCATCCTGGCAAGCGGGTTGGGTATACGAACTGTAGACGTGGGAGCGCCACAGCTATCAATGCACAGTGCTCGAGAAGTATGTGGTACTGATGATGTTGATTACTCCTATCAGCATTTCAAGGCTTATTTCGAAGAGTTCTCAAGTCTTGATGCCATCCCCGCTGATATTTAGAACCTTCTTTCTCATCTTCTCAATAAATTCCCAATAATAATCTTGGGTATCTCCATATTAGAATAAGGGTCAGGAATTTAAGCCTACCATCCATAGAAACCATTGTCATGGTTATCATTATGTATTGCCTTTTTCTGCTGTAAGCAATTCCATTAACTGCTGTCAAGACATTACATCAATAAAATCAGAAGTCAATGGATGAATTATCAATTATACAATTGTATCTAAAATAACTTTCCCAAAGAATTTGTAATAGTGGAAAAGAATGTTGCTTAAAAGAGATGCTTTCAGCTCAATGGAGAATGGTACCGAAGGAGGATTCCATGGGGCTTGACTTTAATGGGCCATAGGCCCATAATGAATACAAGCCCAACAGAACGTACTGGTTATCGGCCATGGGATAAGCTATAATGTCCTTCGGTGCCTTCTCTCATACTCATCAGAACCAGCGGAAGTGTAGGAAGTGGAGCTCTCGAGTCAAGATTTCAGACATGGCGGCAACGAATGAAGCCAAATGTAAAAATAATGCTGTTGTGACTGATTTTCTCCAGTTCTTGAACGCTTCCCCAACTGCTTTCCATGCCGTCGGTAACTCCCACTTGATCTTCTTTGTTGCTTCGAGCACGCAAAGAGTAGTGTCTGTCATTGTTTTTGGCCTGCTGAGACACTTCTTACACGCCTTCTCAACGTCCTGTTTTTTTGTTTCTGTTATTGAAGAATAAGATCATACGGATTTGAAATTGCAATTGTTTAGCTCGTTGTTTGCAGTGGTGTTGACTATGTTAAAGGGAAATTTTATTTAATTACTTTGTTGCAGTTTCACGATAATCTAGATCTTGAATTTTCATTTTTATACAAGATATAGTTATTCTTAACTTTGCTATATGATCTAGTGGAGGCAAAGAAGCGTTTGATAAGCGTTGGATATGACCAAGTATCTGAAAAAGCGAACTGGAAATTAGAAGCCGGGAAGAAGTACTTCTTTACCAGAAACCATTCAACCATTGTTGCTTTTGCGATCGGCAAAAAGTATGGCTATCAAGTTCTTGCTCTTAGTTTTGAGTCGGATTCCCTTTTGATTCTTGGAAATATATAAAAACAAATTTCAATTAGTATTTCTAACTGCAACTGTAGAAATGGGAAGGGCTTCATCTTATTAGGTAGATTGTTTACTAAACTTCATGCTTTTTTGTGGACATTATGGGGTGAGCATAATAAGCATCTCTTTAGCAATTCCTTACTTGTTTTAATAGTTTTATGAATATTGATCATCTATTGGATTTTGCTGGTGCAAAACAAAACGCTCGTTTAAGTAGAGGAAAAATTTGCTCTATATCAATTCACATTTGACTCCGTTTTTCATCTTTTTATTGCCGATTTTTAATAATGTGTCTTCTTTAGATATGTTGGTGGGAATGGATTTCATATTGTTGGTGCTCATACTGACAGCCCTTGTGTGAAACTGAAACCGGTGTCCAAGGTATTTGATCGTTTTCATTTTTTTTAAAAAAAGAATTATATAGTACTCCCCACAGTATATGACATTTAATAAATTTTACCTACTATTGGATCTGAACCACCCTCCTACTTAGTTCAACTTAATCTTGTGCAGGTAACAAAAGGAGGATACCTGGAAGTTGGTGTTCAAACGTATGGGGGTGGGTTGTGGCACACATGGTTTGATCGTGACTTAACAATTGCAGGAAGGGTGATTATAAAGGAAGAAAAAAGTGGTTCATTGTCATATATTCATCGACTTGTACGAGTTGAGGATCCCATAATGAGAATTCCAACACTAGCAATTCACTTGGACAGGTTTTCCTGCTAAATTGAGATTATCATCCATCTTGTGTCATTTACAAATTTACTTGTTATAGTGTGAAACTAAATTCTGATTACGTGAGGTTGCTTCTCCTATAGTTTCTATCATTACAGTATCCATATGTTCTTTTTCTTGTGAAAAGGGGCACGGATGGGTTTAAGGTGAACACACAGAGTCATCTTCTCCCAGTTTTGGCAACAAGTATTAAGGTGATTTATTATTATTTTTTTTCTTAGACTACGGATGAGAGGCCTTTTATATAATTTTGGTATGAAAATTTTTGTATCAAATATTCTGTCTGGCTTTTCATCCATAAGTTTATCTTGCTCACTAATAAATGTATGTTCACAGGGGGAATTGAACAAAGCTGTTACCAAGAATGATGTACAAAATGATGGAGAGAAAACAGATCCTAAGTCAAGTCCCAATAGCTCAAAGCATCACACGCTTCTATTACAGGTACACATAGGAAACGGAGACTTCTGTTTTCGGTTGAACAGTGAAGATCAATTTGGTTTAGTAGGCTTCATTAATTTTTATTTTGGTGGACTAATTTGTAAACAATGATAAAAGTACAAGCTTCAGCAGAGATGATATTACCTTTTTTTGTTTCTACATTTGCTCCATGTTTATTTTGATTTTGATTTTGATTGTCTTGTCTCCTGTAGCTACTTGCCGATCAACTCAACTGTGAACCAGATGACATTTGTGATTTTGAATTGCAAGCTTGTGACACACAACCTAGTCTGGTTGGTGGTGCACAGAAAGAATTCATTTTCTCTGGAAGGCTTGATAATTTATGCATGTCATTTTGCTCTTTGAAGGTTTGTAGTATGACAGACGCTTTGTTAATGTATCTGGAAGGTCAAGTGCCTGCTTAAATCATCACTTGGCAACCAAATTAATCCAACTGAAACCACATATTATTTAGAATTATCTTTACAGATTTTCTGTTGGACATTATTAATTCCTTACACTTTTGTTTCAATGGTCACAAACCAGGCGCTGATTGACAGTACATCTTTTGAAACTAGCCTTGAGAATGAACCTGGTGTTAGAATGGTGGCCTTGTTCGACCATGAAGAAGTTGGATCTAATTCAGCCCAGGGAGCTGGTTCCCCAGTAATGCTTAATGCTTTATCACGAATCACAAACTCCTTCAGCTCTGACTCTTCGGTATTGACTTCTCCTTTAATATTTTCCCAATTCTTTGTTTGAAGTTGATTGTAGCAATACTGAGTAGAGAGTACTGCACCGTAGAATTAATTTCCATGTGTGTTAATATACTTTCACCACTTTATCCTTCCATCTTGAATTCTCAGTTAATTGATTAATGGTTGAAGAAGCAGCTGTTTTCTCATGATTTCTAGAAGCAATAGGGAGTGATTCCATGATTATCATTTTGTCACTAGAAAGCTACCTTTATTTGTGGCTCTAGCTTGGCGAGTGTGTTCAAAGCGTGCTCATGCTCCCCATTTTCCTTCAGCTCCATTTGCTTTTTCTGGTTTTCTTTTGTTTAATATTTACCACAACAATGTAAAGGGGTTCTGAGGACTATTTCAATGAGAACGAGTTGTGTTATGACTAACTATTGGATTGCCATACATGTAATTGAAACATTATTTTGCATACTGCATCAATTGAATTCCTGCTCTTAGTTTCTGTAGAAAAGGTGGGGGGAATCTGTGCCAACTGACAAATTTGTAACTTTTGGCGTTCTGATTGGATTAACCACTGCAAAATATGTGCAGAATCTAGCTAGATTAGAAAGATGCTTCTCTAACAAGAATTTGGCAATTACTTGTTTGCTCTTATATGATGATCGCTAATATGACTTCACTTGTGTTCACAACCAATTTGACTTGACTTGACTTGTGAACTTCTTTCATCGTTCTGGATCTTCAGCTGGTTGAGAAAGCTATCCAGAGAAGTTTCCTTGTCTCGGCTGACATGGCACATGCATTACATCCTAATTATACGGTATGTCATCCCATTTAGTTGTGTCCTTTCCAGTAGGTTATGCTGTTTATAGTGGTAATATAAAATTTTCATCTCAGGATAAGCATGAAGAAAATCATCAGCCCAAGTTGCATGGAGGATTGGTTATCAAGAACAATGCAAATCAGCGATATGCAACCAATGCAGTCACATCATTCATATTCAGGGAATTGGCTGTGAATCATAACCTTCCTGTTCAGGTCTGTTATAGATTTCCACGTTTTGCTCGTTGATGGCATCAAACAGTCTTAGAGCTCTTTGGATTGACTTAAGAAAAAAAGTGGTTTTCAAAAAACTCTTTTAGGACATAGTTAGTAAAGTAGGAACCACGTTTGGGAACTTCAAGCGGAAAGAAAACTGGAAGCTTCTAGGAGTAATAGTTCGTATTTCTACCTTGTATATTCTGGACCTCTTCACAAATTTTTAAGAAGTTCCAAAGTATATCATTTTACCTTTGCAGTAGGAAGTTATACGCAATCTTGCATTTTGGTTGGAAAATAAGATCATAATACAAAAATCTTTTGCTAATGATAATAACGGTCACTACAACTTGCAGGATTTTGTGGTCCGCAATGACATGAGTTGCGGTTCAACCATTGGCCCCATTCTTGCCAGTGGCGTAGGTATACGAACAGTAGATGTTGGAGCACCACAGCTATCAATGCACAGTATTCGGGAAATGTGTGCTACAGATGATGTCAATCACTCCTATGAGCATTTTAAGGCCTATTACGAAGAGTTCTCTAGTCTTGACGAGAAGCTCACGGTCGATATGTAGGACAGCATTCCTCTCCGTCTTCAAAATTCTCCAATAAACCAACAGAAGGGTACCTGCCACCTAGTTGTTAGCACAAGTTACTCATGTATACCATTACTATGGTTATGTTTCTGAGTCACTGTTTTATTGTCATTAAATTGCCACATGAAACATCAATAACAGAGTACGAGTTCTCCACAAATAGTTTTGAGCAAATGTTGTTTTCACATCTAACAATATTTGCTTTTGTTTATCAGGTTGTTATTACAGAATTTTGAAAACCCAGAAATGGAGATTTCTTTTTAACTATGTGCTCTTATTAAATAGAGATGAATAAATGCAAGGAGGTTTGAGCATATATAGCTTTAAACTTTTCTTTTTAAAAAAATTTACAAACATTTTAATAATTACAAAACAAACTTCTGTTCTCTTCTTATAAATGGTAACACTCTACCTGATATCTTGTTCCTAATGCTTACAACTGAATGTAATTAGAAAGTAAAATGAAATTGCTACAGCCAAATGCTCTTGCCAATCGTTGATTTGACATGGGTGATACCAATTCATTTAGATTGAAGAATAAATGAACTAGGCTCTTGCTAGTTGCTACTGTTGATTTTGACAATATTTTGAGCTACCCACTAAACGACACACAGATCAATGTGAAATTGTTCATAATGTATACACTTACCAATAATTTAAAATGAATGAAATTTCATAAATATTTAATATTCAAGTAAATAAGTCTATTATATAAAAAAAAAACAATTATTAATGACTATTCTCAAGACACAAAAAAGTCATCAATAATGATATTCAAATATATTTTTCCTCCACTTATATTATTATCATTATTTGTTTAAAAGAAAATTCTTCCAAATCAATCATTAATTTCCATTGAAGGTTCCAATACGAAAGGAGAGAACTTAGTGAGTGAACTGCCAAACTTTCCCACATCGAAAAGAATAAAATATGCCACAAGATCGGAACTGCTATAAAATGCGCATCTCAGTCACTTCCCAAATCACGGAGCCGTGCGGTGAGCACAGAGCGAACTATTCTTTCGCCTTTTACTAAAGAATACCGTGTGCTCGCCGCTATAAGCGGCATACGCTTATTTTTGGAGGAGTTTCTCTTCGGAGAAGCTCCTACATGGTTAGTCCAAATTATTAATTTATTCAGCTGACGTTTTATATTTGTAGGCCTTAATTTGGTAGGTTTCTGTTTCTTTTGAGTTGTGTAGATTTGGTCAAAATATCGAAGACCTTTTCATAAGCTTTGCTCTAAGAGCTACATAAAGTTATGGCCGCTGCTATTGAAAATGAGATGTCGATGTAACGAGGGTTAATTTAGATAAGCAGCAAAAGTGCCATTGGAATTGTAAAAACATTTGTCATTTGCTTGAGAATTTTACTTGATTGGGTGTAAAATTAAACTGGCCAAGTAGAAAGGGGCATGGATGTGGGTATAAGCTTGAATGTCAGCATCCTACTGAGAGAACTATGTGATATTTGCTCTTATGGACTTCGCGTTCTTCTTTTGTAAGGATCTTTGATTCATTGATTATAAGTTTTGCGACACAGTTCTTCATTTTGTTCAATGTGGAAACAATTCAGAAGTATTTCCTTTTCTATGGTCAAGCATTTAGATTATGGTGCCCCATGGTCTTCCAGTATCTTCTTGATCACTAACTTCAAATATATCAGCACAACCAGTTGTGATACCTTGATGCTTCTTAAAATTTTGCAATAGTTTCCACTCCGTAGAAGTTGCTTATCCTGAAATCAGATTCACAACCAGTTGTGGGCAAGGCCACGTACAGCTCTGGAGGAATCCCTAAGACAAGCATACGGTACAAAATCTCTTTAAATACGGTACAGCCCTTTATTTCAATCTATCAATATCTTTAAACTTCATCTTCAAAATCTCCTTAACAAACACCGCAATTTGTGTTAATGAAGAACTACATTCATTCTCCTTGCCCACAAAAAAAAGAAAAAGAAAAAAGAAAAAAGAAATAACAGATGAAGGATAACAATATCTTTTGTCTGGGTTAGTTTCTAACTTGGTACTTTTAATGTAATCGAATCTAGATATATTTCAGCTATGCTTGTGATTATCGCAGATATATATTTTGAATCCATGGCCATGGGATAGGTGTAGTTTATTTAGTTGTAGAAGGGAACCCAGCGGAGGTGTGAGTGTCTGTGGGAATTGTCCCACATCGATAAGTTAATAAATGTCTAGTGTACAAACAGCTATAAAACGAGGATCCATGGAGGGGTGAAATGTACGGAGCTGTGCGGTGAGTACAAAGCGAACTATTCTTTCGCCTTTTACTAAAGAATACCGTGTGCTCGCCGCTCATAGCAGCATACGCCAATTTTTGGAGGGGTTCCTCTTTGGGGAACTCCTATCAATTGAAGTTCTAATTTTTTTTTGTCGTTTATTATTCAGTTTATTTATTTATATATTTATCAGGACTTCATTTCGTGATTGAATTATTTGTTCTGGCCATTGTTTTATTTTATTTATGAATGCTGATTAGGCGGACTCAAGATTCTGAAGATGAATGCATGTATAGTGATTTCGATATAGTGATTAAAAAGGAAAATTGCGCTAGAGTCTACTACTATTCCACAATTGTCAAAATTGGAACAAAATTGGTAATCCATGTTGGCGAAAATGCTCGCTTTCAAGCCAAGGAAGAAAGATGAACCACAGAAAGTTATCTATTACTGATGTTACTCATAAATTGGAGATTGAAAATTAAATAATTTATTCTCATTAGTTTCGATACGAGGCCGACCCTTCTTCCCACGGTCAGTAGTATGATGACCCCTTGATTTTTACTTCGATAGCAGCTGCCTGAGATCTGTGTTTTTGGCTCTCGTGTGTTGGTTTCCTTGACGGGAAAATTTCCCAAACTTGTATAGAAATGGATCCCACCTTGTAACTAACCAAAATGTCTAACATTCAAGTTAAGTTATCAATTTCATTCGTATATAAGTTGTGCATTTTCTTAATTCATGGTGGTCGTTGTTTTCTAAATGAACACTATGTATTTGATGTTTATTTATTATTATTCTTATTGCGAAGTACACCATCTCAATCTCTCATCGTAAGCTGGCCGGACATTGTTTGTTGATTACTTTGGTCGCAGAAAAGATTTCAATGCGGTCCATGAAGTCCTTGCGAAAGGTGTAGGGATCAATGGTTACCTAAATATTCTAAAAATATATATTTAACAAAATAAAATATATATTTTTTTAAATATTGTTTACAAAATATTTTTTACTAAAAAACAATATTATATTTTTTCTTAAAAAACAAGGATTATATATATTTTTTTATTAAAAAAACTAAGATTCCTTTTCTTTTGATTCGTTTATTAAATATAATTCCCAATATAATATTCTTTTAAAATTTAGAAAGGCAAAAATTCCAAATCCTATATGGAAAAGGTAATTGGTATTTCACACAAATATATATACCTTTTAGGTTTTTCAAAGCCTAAAATTTTTCGATTAATCTTTCTCATACGAAGAGGTTCTGACAAATGGAGAATGTGGAAAGACAGATTGAGAATATGGAAATACGTGAGAGGAGACTGAGTATTAATTGTGGTAAAGGTCTTCCACCACTCATTGCTAAAACAATCTTCTCCAAACTCGTAATCTCCAATTTGCCCTCTTGCAGGTTGGTTTGTAAAACTTGGAATGATTTGGTTTTAGATTACGCCTCCTCTACTCAGTTACAATTTCTTAAGAATGCTTTCCTTCTCTGCACCTCTGATCGGGACTCAATTACAAATTATGCTATCCCAAAATGCATTGTATCAATCTTGATACCAGACAACGTTTGAATGATAATGATGTTGACTTTGATTTGGAGTTGGAATTTATTAAATCAGTCTCGTTGCAATTTGATGGTGATTGGATCTATATGATCATAGTAGGACATTCATATAATGGTTTGATGTTTATTTACAAATGTAGTGATTACACTTGGTGTCAAGGCATATTCAATCCCATGACTAATGAGTTCTTAAGGTTTCGGAGCATGGTACTTTTGATGATTTTTATTTCTACGAATTTGGTTTTAGCCCTATTACAAAACAATACAAATTATTCAGAGTTTTCGACTCAAGATTTAGATTTAGGAGTACATCTAGTACGGTTGACACCCACTATATAATGGAAGTTCTGACTTTTGGTAGAAGTGGAACCAACCACGGTATCCCTATTCATAACCAATGGAGGCATCTTCACACCCTCCCTTATGAGGTTGTTGCCAATGGTGTTTACTTGAATGGAATCATCTATTGGTTGGTAAAAGAAAAAGGTAAAGATAAAACGAAAAAGTATGTCATATATGCTCTTGACGTTGAAACCGAACATATGGAATTAGTGTTGTCTTGCAAGTTTCCTCTAATGGATATGGTAAGATACATCAATTTAATGGTACCATTTATGCAACTTTTTATATCAACCGGGAAAAAGATAGCAGAACAATTCAAGTTTGGAGGATGCAAGAGAAAGATTCATGGATTAGAAAATTTGTTTTTTGTGATATATCAAAGGAATGGATACACCTTGAGCTCGTCAAAATGTTTGAAGACGAAGAAATATTATTAATGATCAAGTAAGAAGAAGAGGATCATATCAAAGAATCAAAAGAAAAGGAAAATGTCAAATAGAATTCTTGAATTTTGGTCGTCTGCCTCAGATTTTGGAAGGAACACAAATTTAAAACTTTGTTTACAGTTCGTCTTGTTTTGATATAGGTAAAGAAACAAGGATTCCATTAGATTTATAATTTTTTAAAAGTTTATTTGGGTTTGAATGAAATATTTTTTTTTTCAAACATATATCCAATGCAAATTTCATCATCGAATTATGGTATGTTTGGATTGATACAATAATTAATTAGTTAGGATTTAAATTGATATAACCTAAATGTTTGATGGTATATATTGATATCATCCTCTTCTTCCCCATATTCTTGAACACCAAAGCATCAACAACACAGATTAGAATTAATTGCTTTAATAATTTATTATTCCATTTAATAACATCAATGTTATAGGGTCTTTATAGCCTATTTAAATTTTTTTATTCAAAAAGTTGTATGATTTAAAGGAAAATATGAAAATATATACATAGACAAAAAGTTGTGAATCAGATTGAAAGGCACCAATTCAAAAAGCGATAAAATTCCAATGGGGCCAAGAAGATGATCTTTTGTTTGCCAACTTGTTCAATAGAGAGATTCCAAAAGAACATAGAATTTCAATAGCGAAAGAATCTTCATGGAAATGAGCACTAATAATATAAATTTCATTGTTAAATGAATCACTCAATTTCTCATGAAAGATAACTATTCATATTGTATAGAATTAGTACAATTTGTAATGAAAAGTTGACAACCATTGTGTATCGTTGGTTCAAATGAGGTTAACTCACAAAGTCAGCAGATTTGACCTCATTTGTTAAATGTTCCAATGTTATATCAATCAAATGTTAAATGTTCCAATGGTTTCTGTAAAAATTGAAAAGGTTTCATCCATTGTTGAATTATTGTAAGACGCCCATTTCTAGGATGAGAGCACTTTCTGAATCTCTTCTGTTACATCTTTGGGAGGCTTCTCTGCTTGAAGATCTGCCACAATTTTCTTCTTGGAATAGTAATCAACCACCTACAAGCACAAACAAATTTCATTTGCATCACAGACTTGCCGTATATGAGATTTGTGCCACCATAAATTTGATAAGAAAAGGATTTTGCATAGCGATCATACTGGCTTTGTTTGCTTGTGGAAAGCCTCCAGCCGAGATTTGAGAACTGCTGCAGTATCATCCTTACGTTGAATCAGAGGTTCTCCCGTAACCTTCAAGTCCGACAACAGAATTCAGTAATAAATTGTTGATGGTTCATGAAATATCTAATTGGTGAGATCTTCGGTAACTATCCCTATTGGGGTCCCAGTCTCTCCCTCTTGTAATTTCATACCATCGATGAAATTGTTTCTTATGCAAAAAATTGAGAAACAGAGGCTGTGCTCTAACTAAACTCGTACTAAAAAGTTAAGCTTTATAGGCAGGCAATTGAGTACACGGTGCTTACCATAGTTAAAGTACAAAACTATCACACATTACATTTCCCAAAAGAAAATTTCAGTTAAGCAAGGTTAGCTTTCTTACATCATCAATGCCAGCAACCTTTGGAGGAGCAAATTTGGTGTGATAAGACCTCCCGCTGGATGGGTGTATCCATCGTCCAGTAATCCTCTCCTCCAAGATCGCATCGTCAATGGAAAAATTAAGCACCTTATCAATTTTAGCACCCTGCTTTTCTAGCATATCATCCAGCTGCAGTTAGGAGAATGAGTGAGCAGAATTATTCAAAAACCACTTCACTGTGAAAAGTACAAGAAACAAAAATAAGTAAAGAATTTGTTACCTTCTGAGCTTGGACCACGGTTCTGGGAAATCCATCAAGAATGAAACCTTTCTGACATGAAGGCTTCTTAACTGCCTCATCAATGATGCCAACAACCAAATCATCAGACACAAGTTCACCCTGAAAGTAAATATGATATCAGCAAGAAACAAGGTAACATGCAATGCAAAACTGTGTGAGGTAACGTATAAAATAAATAAATAAAAACCTTGTCCATGGCCTCCTTAGCCTTAACACCAAGTGGAGTTTTTGCAGCAACAGCAGCTCTTAACATATCACCAGTAGCCAAGTGACACAAGCAGTATTCATCCTTGATAATTGGAGATTGGGTGCCTTTTCCTGATCCAGGTGGACCTGTAGAACAAAAAGAATCTTAATTAGGAACGTACGACTAAAATCCGTGAGATCTCGATGATACCATGGCTATAGAAAGCTAGACAGACAACATGATAGTAGCAGTGAAACGAGAATTAAAATGTTGAAATAACAAGCAGAAATAGTCTACATTTTGCTTTTCTCCTTCACTCTAACTTATTGTACTCATCTAGCGCACCATGGTGAATGAAACATGGTGAACTCGTTTCAATTCATGAAAATATTCAGCTTGAGCACAATGATGTCAGGAACAAATGAGCTAAGACACCAGAACGTTTGTAAACAAGTAAATCTACGAATTATGTAGCGAGAGCTGGAGTAAGTATAATGCAGAAATCATGGATAATCATAACCCTCTGTACTACCGTAGCACATTCACCTGGATCTAATTTGACGAATGAAACGAGATCGCTGCATAACACCAAATCAAGAGAAAAATCTCAAGCAAAACACGAATGTTTCAGATCACCGAAAGAGAAACCACATGAACACATCACAAAGAGCTGGAATTCGCGGATCTAAGACGGAATTCTATTCTACCCAGTAGAAAAGACCAGAAAATGAAACGAAAACCAATGGCAAATCCCTGATGCTGCACATGAAAATGCAGATAGAAATAACAAAAAAAAATTACCAATGAGAATGAGGTGCTTGTCGGGTTTTGAAGCGCATTTCATGCGACGGAGAAGCTCGGTCATGAGATGAATGGAGGGAACATCTTCTAAGCTGGCTGATCCAGAGCTACTAGCCATGGTTGTATGGTCTTCTTCTTCCGCTCAAATGAGGTTTACGAGATTTAAGAACTTCAACTATTATTTCTTTGTTCGAAACCTCCGAACACTTTTGAAAGTTCAACAGCGACTTTCATGGTACCAACGGAGTTTTTCATATACTCCAAATCCTCCGTTCCATTTCTGCCCTTTTATTTTTTTTTTTTCAAATGACTTTCTTGTCCTCTCCAACTCCCCATTCCATTTCTGCCCTTTTACTTTTTTTTAAATGACCTTCTTGTCCTCTTCTCTCTCTTTTTCTCTTCTTTTCTTTTTTATTAGGAGAACCGTAATCCTTTCTTTAGGGTTAGGATTACTAATGTCTATAATTTAGAAGATAAAAATCAAACTATAAACCTCATTTACACAATTATTTATTTAAATTATCACGACATTTAAAAGTGTAAAAGTTGATTTTGTTGGTAATCCACTGTTATTCAATATAGATGGAAGTTTTAATCAACTATAAAAACCTCATTGTTTAGTTTCTCCATGGTTACTAAGTTTGATTATAACGACATAAGCTTGTGTTTAAATTAGAATATCTATTTTGAAGTCCAACTTTAATTACTGAATGTGCTCCTCTACTCTCATTTGAATACAAGATTTTAGCTGCTTTAAGAATTTAGATTTTTTTCTAAGACTTAAAAGTTAAAAGTAAGATTTAACATATAATTAAAGTATCCAAGTCAACCGATAATGTGAAAAGGGCAAAATTTTGGATTCCAAAGCAGATGCTTAGAACAAAATGAGAGGAACTTCATCTACGATAATCTTTAAATTATAGAAAACACTTCCAACAAAATTAGAGTTAAGTCATTCAGATTATAAGACAATACGGCAACATAAGCATATTGGCACAAGTTTTGCTGATGGGCGGACAAAAATTATAGAGATTGGAGACCAAAAACAGCCACAACGGGGCATTTCTACAGCTACAATATTATGGCAACAAAACCATGTCTACCTATTGAATAACCATCTGCCTCCCCATGTTTACTACTGTGGTTCGACACTTCATTCGGCATCTTCGCTTTTTGACTTTTTCTTCTTCTTCTTCTTACCATCTTCAGCAGCAACTTGATCATCCTTGCTCTTCTTTTTCTTTTTCTTCTTGCCTGCTTCTTCCTCGCCATTTATGATTTCTGAAGCCTGCTGCTGTTCCTCTGTTTCCCTTTCCAACTTTCGCTTCTCCTTCTTTTTCTTCTTTTCTGATTTTGTATCCTCTGTGACATCACCGTTTGCAATAGCACTTGGCCTGTCTTCAACCTCACCGTTGGCATTAGACTTCGATTTCTTTTTCTTGCTCTTCTTCCCCGAAGCTTCGCTTGGCACTTCTTCTACGTCCATATCAGTTGCTGTGACATTTTTTTTGCAATGGTCAGATCGTCAAAACACCAGCCAAAAGCAAAAACTAGAAATAAAATAGGAGCAAATATAAATTTCTGGTGGGAGGGAGTAATGGAAACTTCTTCCATACAATGGGATGTGAGATCCACGGACGTTGGAGAATGATTTATAAAAGCAAGTATTCTCATAGTACTGGAAATATTCCCTATAACTACTGCACATCTTCCAGAAACAGAAATAGAAATAAATTTAAGGAAAACTTTAAAGCACGAAAAAACATGATTGAGCCACAGTAGAGGTCTTTGAAACAACGCCAGACACATTTTTAAGGTGAATGGTCACCACGGCCACATTTTACATACCTTTGTTATCAGCACTTTCAATTGCAGCTTTCATAACATCTATGTTTTTACGAGGTGCTATGCCCTTGTCATAAAAGTCAAGCCGCTCTTCAACTTGCTCACGAAGTTTCTCTCCAAAGGTTGTGGTGCTGCTCTCTGAATGACAACACAAAAATAAAAATTAGAACCAGTAACTGGTGCCTAGTGGTAGCTATTACTTATTGTACAAAGAGTTGATTGTATTGTACAGAAAACTGCACAAGTATGTCAATGACTACCTGCAAAGCAATCGATACGTGTTGCAATAGAGCATTTGTTTGCAAGATAACGTGCCATTCGGCCTTTGTTGCGCGCAGATGCTCGCCCAATGAAAGAAGAATGAAAGATCAGACCGTATTTGGGAGTGTTTCCTTTTGTTTTCAAAGCCCTGAATAGGAAAAAAAGGCAATGTATTGGACAGGTTATTATCAAGCAAATATCACCGGTAATAACAGTTTGAACTTCAAAATAGAATTGAAGAATTATGTGGCTTGGCTACATATATAAGTTTGAAGGTCAGCATTTCTAATTTGAAACATTGCAATCTGGTCTTAAGCAGAAGTAATGTTTTCATAATTCAGAATGAATGAAAGATCTAATGAATTAATGCAAGGATCAGAGAAGTAATACACCATTATTTCAACTAAATCAGTTGCAAACCTGAAGAGTGCTTTCTCAGCACCAAGAATCTGAAGAGTGGAAGAAGGGCACTTGGCCAAATTTGTGAGACTACCAGCATGAGAAATTAAACGGGCCCCAACAACTTCACCAATCAAAGAGGCCAAATTGGGAGCAATATCGTTCATTTTAGTAACTAGATAATCATAAAGTTTCTTCCTGTAATCAGAAAGATCCATCACCCTCTGTGCAAATTGCTGGACATTAATCAAGTCGATATCAGACAAATCCTGACCTGTAACATAGTCAGTTACCAAATCAGGTAACGGGATAAGAGTATACAATTCAAAAATAAAATTAAGCCAACAATGTACCCATGGAGGCCTTGGCTGCTTCAACAATCTCCTTTGCTTTATCTTCATCACCAATTATGTCTGTCAAGCTGGGGATTTTATCTTCAGCCAACTTCGACTTGTCTTGAATGTATTTAGCAAGTTTGGCATAAAGATAATTGTCACTGACAATCTTCACCAACTCAGGGAAATGCCATGAGTACCACTCTCTGTATCATAAAAGTAAACATGAAACAATTAACAAATAACACTCATGGTTTGTAAAGAAACAAACTTAAAAATACTAACATAGTAGCATAGCATCCACAGTTCCCATCCTAAAAGAGGTAAAGGTGGTAACCAAATTCTTCCAAATTGTAAATCCTTGTCAAAATTTAGAATTTTGTTTTATCAAATACCTGACTCTCATGGAGAAGGAATTAATGTCTTTGTCCAAAGTGTCAAGAAGAAAGATGGCTTGAATAACCATGTTATCGACACGGTTAACATTGAACTTCACTTTCGCTCTACTATAACTGTGTCCCAGACCAAGTTGAGCCTTCTCCAAATCTCCTTGCTGTAAGTAAAAATAAATGGTTAGATAGATGAAAGTAATTTGCTATAGTGTAACGTATGTGAGAAAACCTCAGTGCTACTAGAAGTCAACGTTAAATAAGAGGAGCAGTGGAGCAGGCAAACCTTGAGATCTTTGATAAATTTGTCGAAGTGAAGACGCACACCACGAAGAAGCTCCAGAACAAACTCGTTGCTTTGACATGGGATTTTAGTCTCTTCAAAGATGTTTGACCCAATTTTGGGTTCAGCTAGTCCCAAAACGAACTTAGCCTTTTTACCTTCCTTAGCTTTTGGAAGGTTAATTTCCAGAAAACTCCTCAACTCATCAGTCATAAGCCCTGTCCCATTTGTCAGTAGATTATTCAACAGAAGTTCAAAATTTAGGATTAGTTCCAGGAAAAGATTCAAACTAACATGCTTATGATTGATATAGAAATTCAGCATTCGTTCAAAACCGAGCTTACGTTGATCACTAATGCATAAAAAAGTATTCTTTTCACAATCATCCCATCCAAAATGTACAACGTTGTTTGAAACCCAAAAATGCGGTTGCAAAAACCCTGACACAGCAGGGACAAAGCTCTAAATATGAGCTACAGCAATCCACCAAACACAACAAAATTAACAAGACCGAAGCGAAAAGCTATTTGCCTTTCAATACAATTGCGTAAATAAGAAACGCTCCTACTGGGCTAAGAGAAACAGACAACAACAATTCAGAACGAGCTCAAACACTAGCACCATTAACTCCAGTACATACTAGACTCTAAAAAAATGGAGCAAAGATAAACAACTCAATGAAATAGCTGAAAATCAAAAGACTACCTTCGGAGACAGAGTTGCACTGTTTGAGAGCATCGAGAGCCGACTCAAAGGGGTGAAAAGCAGCAAGCTTCACGACCTTGCCGAAGCGGTTGAGGTCGGAAACAGAGCTCCTAACAGCTTCGGTGTTCTGACCAATTTCGTCAAGGCCATGGGCATGAAACAGAGCATAACCAGAAGCAGATTCATAGAGAAGATACGTGGACGTCATGGGAGAGAGACGAAGTGTTTCTCTCCTTCAATGGCAGCGAGAGAATGGGGAGCAAGACCAGAGCAAAGAGGTTCTCTCCTTCAATGGTGCGAGAGACGTGGGGAAATATTTTAGGGTTTGGGTTTTAGGAACTGCCATATATAAAAAGGACCATTTCTAATTTTTACCCAAATGACCAAATAAGGAAGAAAAAGAAAAGCCCAATAATGTAAGCCCTAACCTTTCGAACAAATTAATAAGCCCAACTTTAAGCCCAGTGTAGCACAATAGTGGAAATATGTTGAATATAGGCTATATGTCATAATTATTAGGAGTGTTCAGAAAAATCAATAACCAAACCATCCGGATTATCCGACCCAAACCGGATTGGGTTAAATTATTTCTTCGATTGGGTTGGATTGGAAAATTGAAGAAAAAAAAGTTGAGTAGGATAACCAAGTCGTGCAAGCAAGGGGTCGGGTTGAGATCTTTTTTTTAATGGACATTGTAACTTGTAATTTGAACGTATAACAAATACTTTGAATGACAATTTTTTTCACCTTGTATATTAAAAAACAATATTAAATTTTGTTTTTGTGTGTGTCATGGAGGGATGAAAAAAAAAAAATCAGCCTGACAACCCAATCTAGATTGTTTGGGTTGGATTGTGTTGACAATTGTATATTGAACCAATATGGTTCATTTTTTGAATACTTTGATTTGATTCATAATTTTCCTCCAATACGGTCCAACCCAACTTATATACACCCTTAATGATAATGGATTTAAAATCTAATACTAAGCTCAACATCAAATAGTGTACACTTAGAGGGAATGATAGAAGACATCTATACACTAGTCGATTCGTTTAGAGAAAAAATATTTCTAACTGAATTTTGAGTTTAGTTTTTGTTTATTTCGTTAAAGGTAGCCCGATGATATTTTTGGAGTCTATGTATCTTGAAACATAAAGTAGAGACTCGAGTCAATGTGGCCAAAGGATAACAATTTGAGTACTTAAGAGTACTAACGATCTATTACGCGGTGAAGATTATAGAGTGTAAATACTTACGTAGAACAACAAAAAAAAAATATAGATGTATTTGTTTTTGTGTTCAAATTTCAAATACTATCATTGCTGTCATGTATTGGATATACCTAGTACAGAGTATAATAATTGTAAATTGAAGGAAAACTCAAAAACATATCTAATAGTGTATCAAATGTGTATCAAGTGTACAACGTATTAAAGAGCATCAAGTATTTCAAAGGGTATCAAGTATATCAATGATATAAAATATGTCGAGTGCATCAAGTGTATATTAGTAATGAGGGTGTTTGCGACATTTTACATGTTTATAGGTGGAATTGTGTCTTTATTTGTTGTCGGTTTTGTAAAAATTAAATTGTGGATTATGGATCTAATTAATATATTTTGTTTGCCCTTTAAAAAATATTAAATGTGAATATCTTGAAACATGAAGTAGAAGTGGTCTACACAACCAAAGGATGACAATGATCATCTCAAGCTCGTGGGCAACTACAACCTTGAGAGTTATACCCACTCTACCACAGTCGATATTGCCCTCACCTTGTAAGTGGATGTTATATGATGGACTTTATAAATAGTCTCATTTCACCACCTCAATGACCAAATAATATTTTGTGTATTTAATGGAATAAATATTGTCCACTAATTTAAATATAAGTGCTTACTTAGCTCGATACCACACCAGTAGTAATTCTCTAATCGATTAGTTCAAACAAACTCTACAAATGACTAAAGCTTTGGTTAAAAATAATGAACTTACAATAATCTTTGCAAGACTTTATGTTTAAACCCATAACCAAAAGCAAATCAAACGGTTTAATAATTCAACCATAATTGACACAATCTTCTTTTTAATCAAAAGTTCGACTTTCCATCTCGAGTTGTACTAAAAAAAAAAGTGCAACCAAATATATACAAAGACTACACCATTTATTTAAAGCTCATGACCAATTGATACAAACTCCATTAAGGAAATAACTCTTATTTTCTAACATTAGCATGTGTGGATCGAAGGAGGAAAAATCTGCAGACTGAGGAGAGAAAGAAGAACGACGCGTCGTAATAATTTCCAAAACGAAATGTCGTTCTCTAACAAAGAGATCAAGAGGGAAAAAAAACGTCAATATTTCGAATCTATATGGAACGGAATCTTACATTTTGTTGTGTATATTCAAACTCCACACATTATATATATAGAAGATAAGAGAGTACGATAGTTTGCTTTCTCCATCCACTTTTTATTTCAAATTGATAACGTTTTTGTTTTTATTTAATTAATTCCAATTTTTAAATTTTGTGTTCTTTTCCAATATATTTTGTTTATTATATATAATTTCCAATCTTAGTTGATTTTAATTATTTTTACTACCAACATCAACATTAGAAATTAATATTTATACTGTTAATTTTTTAAAAAAGAAAATTTCAATTTGTGTCTATTTGATTCTTTAAAAGAGATGGTTTCGTGCTTTAAAAAGGTGCTTATTTGTGAATGACCTGCACCTTTTTGTTTGGATGAAAATGACTTCTTAATTTTAAAATGTTTGATCAGTTATTGGTTTTTCAATTTTATCGTATGGTGGATTGATTATCTCGACAAAAATGAACATATCCTAACTAAGATAGTGTTTATATCATTAATTCTCTCCAAACTAAAAGAAAAATTAAGACTTTTTTAATTCTCAAATATAGGAAAATGAACTAAAATATATTAAAATTTCATATTCTATTAGTATCCATTCTTGTGATAGAATCTAAAATGTTGTTGTATTATTTAAATATTTTTAGCAGTTTTATCATTTACAATAATTTTTTTATTTATCATAAAACTTTTTTTTATTTAGTATAAATAAAGTTAATATTAGAATCACTAATTTGTAGAAAAAGAAAATCAAATTCATCAAAATTTAATACGACTAATAAAACGTATAATTAAAAAGTAAGAAGTATTTTTAAAAATAGCAAAATAAATTAAAATATTTACAACAAAATATTATTTTTTTAAATCCTTCAAAAAAAAAAAACAACCAAATGCAATCTGCAAAACGGAATCCCAATCTACAACCTACGGTGGCGAGGGGTATAGCATTTATCCATTAAAAACGAATGGACATATTTTGTTGCTCTTTTGATTTACAAATACATTATATTTAATATTAGTTATTACCCAAACAAATTCCCCTCACAATAATCTTCACACACACACACACATAGATAAAGAAGAGCCATGACTTTTGCTCACTGCCACTCAATATATAATCCTTGTTTTCCATTTTCAAGTCAGTCGTCTTTTGTCTACAAATCTACTTTCTTTGCTTAAATTGTATTGCAATTGTTGGTAGATATAGAGAATATATATATGTATATATAATTTTGGTTCACGATATGTCGTCTGATTAAATTTGTAAAGACAGAAAAAATATATCAGTGGATGCCGACTTAGCTCAAATCAACATCCAACTTTTGTATTAAAATGCTTTGATTCGATTCAAATATTATAGATATAATCTAACCCTACTGCGTCTTGATACAAAGAAGAAAAAAAAAACGATCCACGGTATTATATTTTGAATAAACATTTTGAGCCTTTTTGTGTACTTCTAAGGGTCGTCACTTTGAGCTCATATTTGTCTTCTATTTAATTTATGAAACAGTTAGTTACTCTGTTGCGATTGCAACACTGCTATCTAATGCAACAACAACTAATCGGATCCCTCATATGTTCGACTTTCTACCAATTCCTTCAATGAATTATTCGTTGTGAACTTAGACCACTACCACTCAACGACCTAGCAAAGAAGTGCGATAAGGTTCTTCAATTTTTTTGCACCAGTACTAGATCTTAAATGGGTTCTGCAATAATGTCCTTCGTAGTATATTGCTAGGTTCTTCATGGTGCTATTAGGAACTCCATGTGGATTGCTCCCTGAAGTCTTCATGGTACTGTTGGGTCCTCTATAGATGTATTTTGCAATACTACGTAGAATCTTCGTGGGTTTTCTTAGGTTCTCCATTGTACTACTATGTCATCTGCAGCCGTCCTCCATGGGTCATCTGTGGTGCTACTGTGATCTTCATGGCAAGTTTTAGGCCTTCCATATATGTCCTAGCTCCCTGGTATTACTATGACCTCCATAAGAGTACATAGCTAGGTTTTCGAGGTTTAAATGGGTTTTGTAAATCTTTCATTATTGTGCCCTCTTAAGCTACTCGTGGTTCATACTAAATTTTATTATAGGTCTCAATTAATCCACTCATAATCTAGGAGGCTTCTATTCTTTATCTTTAAGTCTCCTATTTCATAAAATTCTTTTTCTTTAATCTCATATCCCGTTAAATATACCTATAGCAATAGTTCAATTTGTTAATATATTATATTTGAAATTATTAATAGTACAAGCATGATGTTAATCCATATCATTCTAATTAATTATATAGGTAGTTTTCGAAATAGAATCTATAAAGCCTATTTCGAAATTTGTGTGTATAGGTTAAAAGGATTTACGTGAAACACCATTTGGTAAATGAGTGGATATGCATATAATTGTTTGCAAGTGATTGGTTTTCCACGTAGAGTTCATCTTTCCTAATCTTTTTCCCTCCACCACAATAAATTATGGTCATGGATATAATAATAACAATAATGAAACAAGACAATAATATAAGTGTATAGTAAAAGTCCAAATATTTGGCCTTTTGAACAATAACTCAAGCTCAACAAATTGAGGGCATTTTTCTAAAAGGAAAACGGTAAAGAATAAAACAAAATATTTTCATTTCATAAAATAAAAAAAATAAAAAAATAAAAAATCAAGTGTAATAAATTTTTATATTCAGTAGTTTTTTCTATGAATTTTTGAATTTTTTTTTAAAATTTCTAAGTGATTTTAAAATAGGTGAAATAACCACTTTTCTAGGTAAAAGTGTGTTTTTAATCTTTCAAAATGAATTTTAATGATGAAAATCACATTCGAAAGTTTAAAATTGAAAATTTATTTCATATGACAAAACTACTAAAAATAGTTACAAATATAACAAAAATTTCATAATCTATATATGATAGATCACGATAGATTACATATGTATCTATATAATGATAAAGATAAACACAAATAGCGATTTATCTTGATCTATCTCAGTTCATTTTATAGATAAATTTTGATATTTTGTAAATATTTTTGTTTAATTATTTTTTGTTATATCTAAAAACAAACATATAGATAATGAAAATAAGAAGGATAATGGAATGTTTATAGACAACATGAATGGGTGGGTCCGATGAAAAATGCCATTGCAAAAGAGAATAAGGCCAATTTCAAATGGTAGACGAGACGAGAGATAGCCAAATCTTTAATTAATTAATTAATTAATAAATGTATAAATAAAATCAAATAAATTTAAAAAATAAAAATAAAAAGTGAGGGTAGTTTTGGTAGTTGAGATATTTAATTATATAAAAGTTAAAAAGCTCCAATTTGCACCTCATTTAGATGTATGTGATATGATCTTTTTACAAAGAGAGTGGACGATATAAATAAAAGGAAACAAAAATACTCTAACAAATTATATTTTAAAAAATGAACATATTTATTCACAAAAATGAAAATTGGAATAATGTGTATAAAACAGAGGGGGAAATTTTTTAAAACAACTACTTTTTTAGAAAGTGAATCACGCATTATTCTTCTATTGCTTTAAAAAAAAACATCCATATATATATCTTTTTTATTATTGAAGTCAAATATGAAATAAACAATACTTGACCCACGAATCTATAACATCTTTTTGCTACGTATATTATATCGAGTAATAGATTAATTTAATACTATAAAATTATATACGATAGTTAGAAAGGAGAAGAAGACGATGAATTTAAGTTACTTTTGTATGAAGTTATATAGATAGATAGAGATGAGACTTGGGTAAATCATCTCCCTTAAGTCATATTCTATGTAGGAAAAAAAAATGATATTTGTTGAGTCATGGCACATGCAAGCCCAATTAACCATTTGGTAAGATGAGGTCGAGCATAATAGCTTAGGTTAAAGCTTAAGTTGAACGTTCCTTTTCCAAGCTCATTTTAGTCCTTAAGTTGCCACCACTTTCATCACAACTCATGTCATATTCACTATATCGTTTCTATTTGCATTAGATGACAATTGTACCATTTGGTAACAAATGATGATCATCAATAACAATGTCTATACTAACTAATAACGAAGCCAATTGTAAACCTAAAATCTATACATTTAGTTAATGCATATGTTATGGATCAATAGTGGAAATACTTGAATCTTTTGTCTTTACTATCGAATCAATAAACAAACAACCCTCATAACTATAAAGTCTATTAATAGCAAATATACAAATTAATACCATCGTGGAACAATATTTATCATTTCTCACAAATCTCAATTTATTCACAACATTCACAACCATCCACTACTCATACATTTACCAACACACTAATCGATCTAACTTTATTTGTCCATCGTAAATACATTAGAAGATCCCTTCTTCACCAACTACAACCCAACAATCTTTAGAAACAATAGAGACCATGAAAGCGAAAGTAGTAATTTTATATTTATTTCAAGTTGACCAAATAAAAAAAATAAAAAATCCCATGCACGTTGTTTTATAATTTTATATAGAGATATGTTGAATGGAAATAGAAAGAGAATTCAAAGATGTGGTCAACAAAAGCAAATTTAAATAAAACCACCACTAGAAAAATATGTATAATAATTAGAAGGAAAAAGGGATGTAGAGAAAGCTGAAAAGGAAGAAAAAAGGGGAAATTGTAGGGTTTAGCCAATGGGAGAGAAGGATGGTGGCTGTTGATTCTGTCCGAGTCAGCATTGCAAATCGACGAGCAAATCCGTCGAATGGTCCACGTCATCAATATCACTCTCCATTTTTATGTCCTTTTTCTTTCCTATTCGACAGACCATTTTAAAAAATTGTATATTTTTAGGTTTAAACATTATTTTAATTTGTATACTTATTATAGTTCTTTGGAAGAAAAAGAACTAAAATATTAAAACTATTTAGTAAAAAGAAAATTGTCAAAAATAGAACATTTGACAAAATATTTATACTTCATAGAGAAAAATTGAATGTAATTAATTTTGTATTTTTGTGATTTTGTTCAATGAATATAAATAGTTTGTCAAATTTTTCAATATTTGAAAAAATTCATTTATAAAATATAACAAAACTTATCAAACCCTCTGTATTATATTTAAGTTTTTTTGTTATATTTTATAAATAGTTTCAATATTTTGATATTTATAACAATTCTCCTTACCAAAAATTTGGATTATATCCATGATAAAAACTGATAGACTTCAATTATTGTCTATCAATGCCACAGATAGAGGCATATCAGTGTATATTATCAATGTCGAATATTGATAGAATATGAAATTTTGTTATGTCATATTTATTTTATCAAATTTATTATTTTTGACAATCTCCCTAATAACAATTTATCCTCATTTTCAAGTCTAATTTTAATTTCATCTACGCTCAATACATCTCAATATTAAGATTTTAACTATATCTTTTAAAAATATATCCACGTAAAAACTAATACAATTATTTAATTAATTTTGATAAAAATTGACATTAAATAATAAATATTTTTAAATTGGGTTAAAAGTATATAAATTAAAATTAAACCATTAAAAATAATAGTTAAAACTAAACAACCAAAAAATATCGTGAGCTTCATAAGTTCACAATTATTTGAAATATATATTCATATGGTATACTATATATATTTGACTTGCATACAAATTATTATTGTTTATTTAAACCAAATTTGGTAGACTAAATCTATATTTGAATAACAATATTTATTGTTTTGGTTTTATTTTAGCATTTCTTGTCACTATCTATAGTTTTTTTTTCTTGTTATAAATAATTAAAATTGTCTTTTAATTATTTGTTCTTTTATGGTGTTCTTCCTCCTACACCACGTAGTATTAATTATTTAATAGCTGGCAGCCGTTTCGGCCGTTCATGCAATATTGGCTATTGTGGCGCCCAAATGCCAATTACCTAGACCTGACCCTTCTGATTCCCTTGACTCTTACTTGACCCGATTTTCATCAAATCAGTCTCACCTTTTTCAACCATTCAGAGGTCGTTTGGATCGAAAAAATTGAGATAGAAATGAATAGATATCTATACTCTTGTTTGGTTCAAAGTTTTGTAGTCTGCTCATGAACTATACGCATCCAAAATTATGAGTTTTCATTTTAAGTATGGAATTCTCAGGCAATCTCGAGTCGGTCGATCGAGATTGAAAGAAAAAAGGAAGTATTGAGGGGTCTCGGAGCCGAGTTCGATCGAGATTGAAGGTAGTGAAGGAAAGTAAAGAATTTTCGGGGCTATCGAGCAATCTCGAGACCTAGTTCAATCGAAATTGGAAGAAAAAAGAAGTATTGAGGGATCTCGAGCGATATCGAGATTGAGTTTGACCAAGATTGAAGGCAAAGAAGGAAAGTCAAGGGTTCTCGGGGCTATCTCGAGCTTTTTTTGATTAATTTTACAAATAAAAATACAAAAAGAATTTATTCCTGTATACATTGTCATTGAACCAACCACAAACATTTTTAATTCTCATCAATTTTATTCTCATACTTATTATTCTTAGGCATCTTTAATTCCCACCAATCTTATTCTCATTCCAATTCCCACAGCTACTTATGTAATTAAATCAAATCTATCTTTTAATTTCTATAATATTTATTCATACTCTTGCCATACATGTTGATATTTATTTCCATTCATTCAGCTTTCTATACGTTTATAGAACTTGATTAATGATTTAACATACCTGAATATAAGTGACTACGTTTGAAATTATTTACCGTGTAATTGGTCGTTGGTTTGAGCCCTTTTTTTTATTCCTTTGCATTTATTTGATGTTGTGTGATATTTGTTTATTGAATTGTATTACTAAAAAATGTGTGTTCTCTCTAATAAGGGTGGTTGAAACTATCGAGAATCTTTAGTAAAATAATGAACTCCAACAAAAAAATACACACATACATGTAAAATATATATATATATAAATTAACCCAACATAAGTATATAAATTTAAACGTTTGGGTGGGTAGAAATAACAATAATAGGACATAAAGTTGAAATAGAGGAGAGCAATTGAGCCTTTGCTTCCTTTAATCACTTTGTCCCACATTCAAACATTTGTTTCTGTTCCTCTAATTATTAAACACCAAATAGAAATAAGACCAATTGTGACAGAAACGTATTAAAGTCACCCATTGAAAGTGGGGAGAAGAGAATCAAGAGCCTTTAATATTGATCAATACTTTTATTACTAAACTATAAATGCAATGAATATATTTGGCATTACAGTTTATTGATTCCTTACCTAAAATAACAAGCATTTTCAAATTACAAACTGTAACCTTTTGAACTTTGAATATAGACTGCCTATACTTTTCATGTTGTGTTTAAAGAGTTTTAATGGATTCAATAGACATAGATTAAAGTTTATGTTATTTGGAACGCGAAACGCGGACAAAATAGTTAAGTATAAACTCTAGAGTAAATATAGTTCAAGTTACATATAGTCTACCCGTGTAGACCCTAAAATAAACACGACTCAACTTACATACAGTCTAATATGTGAATCACTGTATGTTATTTCAAATATGCAATTAAAGCATTAAACCTTTGCAAAGGACGGAATCTAGTAAAGTAATTATTTTTTTTGTTTCTCAATCACACAAGATAACAAAAAAGAAAAAAACAAAGACATTGGATGTGTAGAGAGATTCGGAATCTGCATTGAATTAAGACAGAAAGGAAGACACAGTAACAACAAAATGAGCAGCCATAGTTGATTGCTGAAGGCAGGCAAATCTAGCCCTTTGCTTTTTTAGATAGAAAAATATCATAAAAACATTGAAGAAGAAAAAGGGGGCCTGGTGGGCACTCTCAAACAAAGCACTATTATTTGACAGCGCATTCCCTTGCAGTGAAATACTAAAAGATTCATTTTCCAGTGTGGCGGGGGACAACTAAATGACTTTTGACAATGAAAAAACTGCAGCGTACAAATTTTTTTGAGTAAAAACTAGCTACGCACACTCCCATGTCCCCCAAACTTTTTTATTCAAACTTCCACTAAATCTCATTGCTTTATTTTTAGATTCCTTGTTCAAGCATTGCTCGGACTCTAGTTGGGAGGCCATAGAGATGGATGAATCCAGCAGCATCAGCTTGGTTGTACACATCCCCGTTCTCAAATGAGGCTATGTCTTGTCTATATAGGCTGTTTGGACTTTTGCGTCCGGTTACGGTCACTGAGCCTTTGTACAGTTTGAGTGTGACGGTTCCGGTGGTTTTAGCGGTTATCTTCTCCATGAATCCATCCATGGCTTCACGGAGGGGGTCAAACCATCGGCCTGCGTATACCAGCTCCGCGTATTTGAGGGCGAGTGAATCCTTGACTTGTATGGTTTCACGGTCGAGTGTTAGGGATTCAAGCTCAAGTGCTGCTGTGAATAGGATGGTTCCTCCTGGTGTTTCATACACACCACGGCTTTTCATGCCAACAAGACGATTTTCGACCATGTCGACTCGGCCGATGCCGTGTTTCCCACCAATTTCGTTGAGTTTGTCGAGAAGGGAGGCTGGTGAAAGCTTTTTCCCATTGACAGCTACAGGAAGTCCTGAGACAATTTCAATCTCAACGTATCTGTGAAATAAACAACAAAGGCATAAGAAACTCGGTTGCAGAAATGCAGTGGATATGAATCAAGAACAGAGGAAATTTACTCGGGTTGGTTTGGTGCATCCTCGGGATCAACGGATATCATGAACATGTCTTTCTTTGGCTCATTAGCAGGATCTTCCAAAACGTCACCCTTCAATCACATGTAATACATAAAATGAATACAACTGACAAGTATCAAAGCAAAAAGGCCAGGGTCAGGGCTGGCAGCATGCTGTTTAAAGCTGACGCCTACCACTTGTTCAAGCTAAAAAGAAAACGATCACAATCATACAACAAATTGCAACATCTAAATGACAGCCAAATTCAATCTGTATAGCATGAAACCATATACTTGACAAACCAATAAAACCAACCGGCTGTCATGACATTTACCTCATGACTAAGGTGCCAAATATTTCGGTCTCGGCTGTATATCGATTTCTTCGTGACGGGGACTGGCACATTATGTCTCTTTGCATATTCAATGGCATCTTCTCTTCCTGTAATGTCCCATTCTCTCCAGGGAGCTATAACACGTAGTTTGGGGTTCAGAGCAAAGAATGTGAGCTCAAACCGTACCTGCATGGAAAAAAATAAAATAGAAAGGCAAAAAGATGAGATTCTCTTTAAGAATATTCATAGAAAAAAAAAACTAAGAAAATATAGCAAACCTGATCATTTCCTTTCCCCGTACAACCATGAGCAACAGCATCAGCTCCAACTTCTTTGGCAACATCGACCATGGCCTGTAAAAAAAATCATCATAACCTCTATTATCAACTCAAATCCATGTGAAAAAACATGAAACAAGAATCTCTCCGTTTGTTTAACAGATTACTAGAAATATCTGGCCAACCCATGAAGCAATACTCGTAAAATTCAATAACCATTTAACTAAATAGCCTCCAGCAGAGGAGATTAAGTAAGATCTAACCTTGGCGATGACAGGACGAGCCATGGAAGTTCCAAGCAAGTATTTCCTTTCATAAATGGCACCAGCTCGCAAGCAGGGAAACACGTAGTGTTCCACAAATTCATCCTTCAGGTCCTTCACAACAAGTTGACAAGCTCCACTCGCTTTCGCCTTTGCTTCCAAGCCATCCAATTCCATCACTCCCTGCATGTTTCACATTAATAATAAGCCAACAAAATAGAATCAAATAATCTAAATCTGCACAAAACAAAAACCAATTTGTGGCCATGGAACGCTCAAAACATACTTGCCCAACATCAGCAGTGAAGCAAACCACCTCACACCCATATTTCTCTCTGCAGAGAAAAAGAAATGAAAAAAAAAATGTCAAAATAACACAATACCGCCATTGAGGATTTAAAAAAAAATGGGCCAAAGATAATAAAAAGCGATTGTTAAGACGAAAAACTTGATCATGGCCATCATAATATTTGATTATAGAGGGGGAAAACAGAGAGCCGCTCACCGCAACCATGGTACGATAACCGATGTGTCCAAGCCGCCACTATAAGCTAAAACAACTTTGTTCAATCTAGCGGGCATCACACCGTTGGTATAAGCAGCGGTAACTTCTCCCATCTCTGTAATAACGTCAATGAATCCTTGAATTGCTGAAACTGAAAGAGAAAGTAGAGATTCTTAATAAAAACGAATCGAATCGATATCAATCCGAGTTCATGAGACAGGAGGAAAAGCGTCTAGAAATGAGAAAAACGGTTCTAATTTCTATGAAATAAATACGGAAAAAGCGGGGGGACATAACGAAGTGGAGAGAGAAGGAAGAAAGGGTTTTGAATATGAACGCAAAGGCGCCGTCGTAGGGAAACTGTAATGAATCGGACAAGGTGAATATTGAATTGAAACGCGAAAAATAGGTGAGTTTGAAGAGATTGCGTACCGAATTAAAAGGGCAGAGAGTAAGGAAGAAGGTGATGGAGAAGAAACGGGAAGCTTGAGAGAAGCTTTTCGCCGTAACGGCGGCGGAGGAGTCAGAATTCTCGTCTCGCTCGTACTCCACGAAGAGAGCAGGAGTGAGCAAGTTTACAGTTTCCGACTCATGGGTTTCAGGCTGCATGAGGGTCCTTTTATCGACGAAAAATCTGTGATTTTTTTTGTTCAAAATAATTATAAATTAAAATTAAAATTTCCCTTCATAACGTTTTTATTTTCTAAATAATAAAATTATATTTCAACGGACAAGACTTCAAAAGGTATCAACTCAACTAGTACGAGTATGTGCACAACTCGATTAAACTAACAACATTTGTGTGTATTAGATTTGTCTTTTTTTACCAGTTAATTCAGGGTTTTTCAAGATATATAGATTATTTAGATTGTTCTCAGTCAGTTTATAAACAACTGTTTGTGTTTGTCAAATATAGCATTACAGTGTATGATATGCTCAAACAGATATTTGATTTGGACAATATTTGGATTTCAACTCAATATCAATAAATCAAAGTAGGTGTTGATGACGCTCCTAATATTCACTTACAACAATATATAAGTATTGGTCGATTAATCTTTAACGTTGATAAGTAGGTAAAATCTGTCATTTTGGGGAGAAGCAAGTGGTATGAGTTATTGGCATACTCTTCTTATTCACTTAGTGACCTTATATATGAAATAATTTTGGTGACATTGGTGGACCTCGTGCCATTTTAATAAAGACAATGACTTGCAAGCAATAAACGATTAAGAGACTAGAATCCATACTTAGCACTATCGATTTGGTCCCAATTTAGTAATCGATGTATTTGTGTTTTTTTTATCACGATATCTATTTGTCCATTGATCACGTTGTCTGTCCTTATTTTTTAGTACAACATGTGTGGAGTATGAGGTTTTGATCAAGAAGTAGGTATGTTGTCAAACCTACGATTGCATCATGCTTAGTATTAGCTTAATTATTATATACAATTCATGTGGCTTAAAATTATGCTCATACCAAACTTCTTTTTTTTGTTTGAATATATATTTAGAAATTTCAACGATGAAATAAAACAAATATGAAACTTTATCATACATACAGTGTTGAAATGGATTGAATAGTTTGATATATGATGCTTCAAATGACTAAATATGAAGTATATTGCTAACATAGTTTAGATAAATATGTTGTGTAAACAGAGACATCTTTAGTTGTTATTTAAAGGAAAATTTTTAAAAATAGTAGATTTTACAAAATGTTTACAATCTATAGCAAATTCTATCACTGATAGTCATTGATATGCTATAGTGATAGAAGACTATTAGTGTTAGAATCCAACATTTTGTTATAACTTGTACATATTTTAATTTATTTTGTTATTTTTAATAATACCCCTTATTTAAATTGATTATACTCTTTTGAAAAAATAGTTTTCCAACTACTTGTTTACACTAATTCACTCTTAATGAACCAAGTAAATTCTCGTGTTAATATCTATTGTTAATTTCACATTCTCTATTTACCAACTTTTTATTCATGTAAACCAAACTCAAGTTTGCACCATTAATTTAATTTGCATTATTTAAATTTTGCAATAATTGAATTCTTACGGAGAAAAGTTGTTTTTAAAATGTAATTAGTACATTATTGTTTCTCATATAATAAGTAAGTCGACAAACTAGCTAGCTACTACAAATATTAAACTACCACGTGTTATAAAAGTCAAAACACCTATTTTTCCCAAAGTTTCTATCGTTGGAAATACTTTAATCTTGTAGTGTTCTACATTTTTTAAGTACTCTTGCTTTTCTTTATCAAATATGAAAGAGAAATTAAAATACGGAGAGAGAAAAATACTAATTAAAGCGATGATTAAATAGTTGTGTGTTATGCAATGTGACGTGCTATTAGACAATATGAAATCCATCTAAATAATAACTGTCAATGAAAAGAGTATTAAGTATATTATCCTATTTTATAGATAGTATGATGTTCCTTAATTTTTCCAAGATAAGATTCTTGTTATTGTATCGTATTACCCGACGTGATTCACATAAAATCATTAATTTAATATTAATTAACTTTTTATACTATGTGCCCTAAAAGCTTACAAACTCTTTGTAGGTCATAATTCTTTGCTGCTTACTATCCACATTCTTTACCCTCAAACAGGAGCGAATTTACTAAGGGGCTGGGTGGGGCACGTGTCGCCTCTCAGGTTATCGGTTTTTATATTTTAATATTAATATTGAAATGTTAGATTACTATATATATTAAATGACTATCACTGCCAATCTTCTGTTATTATAGCATATCAATAATATAATTTGCTATAGATTGTAAATATTTTGTAAAATCTACTATTTTTAAAAGTTTCCCTTTATTTTATCTAAGTTTTGGTTCTCCTTATTGGTTGTGCCCCACATTATAACCCCCAAGTCAAGAGAAAATCACGTCTTTCTTTATTGCAAAGTGTTCGATGTTTTTTAAACATTTTTTAGTATGTTTATTATATAATGTCTAATGTCTCATATAAATTTTTTGGATATGTCACTGCCCTCAAACACTTCCAAAATGTGAAACGTTTGAGTTTCATTCATATTCTTCGATCTAAGTTTATTACAATCCATCATTCGTCAAAAAAATAAAATTGTCATATTTGTAAATATTTTTTAACAACTTTGTTTTTTCGTGATATATATACATATTTTTTAGTTCTTAAAATGCAATCGAAAATGCATGCAATTGGGTCTCCTAAAACTTGAAGCACTGTTCCCCATAAAGGGAAATAGTGGGAACCGAAAAATGAACGTGAAGGCGTTGAAGTTTGGTAAGGGAAAACAATGAAAAGCTCCGGAAGTTTTGGCAAAGCATGAATGAATGAATGGCAAAAAAACAATGAACTATTAATGAAAAGATATATCATAGGGAGGAGAAAGATTCCTCTTCCTCACGTGAAATTTCTATCATTTCCACGAAAAGGAGGAATCTCGCACTTTGTAGGGTCAAAATTATTTTCCACCTTCCAAGTTTCAATTCAATGGTTGATATTTGTTTTATCATTTCTTCTTGTTGTTTTCCACATCATTTGGAATCTAATCTACATTTCCTTACCTCTCCTATCTCTTTTTGCAACTTGCTTTGACTTGACACAATCCTCCTTTTTGTTCTCTAACTTTCTTTAGTTTCTCTTTGTGTAGAGTAGGAAGGAGGGCCGTCATCTTTTGACCGAAGTTGGTATTTTTACGAAAATGTCACCGAACCGATCGTAGTCGGTTCAGTAAATGTTCAAACCAACTTCAATATTGATGAGTAAGAGTCGGTTGGTTGGTTTAACACTTAGAAAGACTTTTTGAAAGTTCTCGATTTGAAACTTTTCAAAATCTACCCCGAATGACCGAGTTCGATTTGGTCAGTTGATTCGGTTTTTCCGTCTATCATTCTCATCCCGTATACGAAGGGTAGCATTTCAGTTGAACATACATTAATTAGAAAGAATTGTGTGTTGTTATAAACATGATAGATGAGAAAAAAAATCATGTAAAAATTTTATTTCTTCATGCATGGTAAATTACAATTAATATACAAACTTGAGAAGTAATTTATGTTTGTCTTTTTATCAAGCCATACTTCTCCCCTACTAAGTATTTGTGGATGCATGATATGTGTTTTTAAAATATCTAAAGATTAGTGCATTTGATATTAGCCCTATTGACAAAGTTTTAATTATGTTCCAAAGTCAACAAAATAATTTATATATAATCTTTAATAAATAGACAACAAAATAAATATAATGTGAAGTAAGAGATCCAACTCCAACTTAAAAGTTGTTAGTGAAACATACTCGTTTCAGTTCTATCATAAACACAAATAATTAGTATTTGATAAACTTTTTTTAAAATCAAATAATTATCACATCCACCCATAATTAATAATTTATATAAACGATTGGACAAAATAAAAATATGAATAAATAATTATTCTTGATTGGGTTTTCAAAATATATATTTTTATGGGATGTGGAATAAAATCTTAATAGAATAAAAACGTGCAACTAAATAAAAACGTGTGACCTTAATTAATTGAAAACATCGTCTTTAACTATGTATGTATTTTATATTTCGAGATCAGTGTTTAAGTATTGTACATTCTTGTTGTATTAAGAAACAAAACACAATGATTGATCAATGCTTATTCGTATATTTACCATTTGTTCTCAAGGTAATTTGTTGCATATCATTGTTGAAAGAAAAAGTGTAATATGACTAACAACGTCTCATGTGTTTACCCACAATGTTATGCTGTAATTTATATACTAAAACATCAATATATTTTCGGCACATATCCGTTATAGGAACATCTAGATGGAAAAGTCAAGATATAAGATGACACACAACTCGTAGAATCTCTAACACATACATTGCTAGGATAAAAATCAAAGTAAATATGAATAAATTTATTGGAAGCAAAGATCAATAGAAATCTTGATTCAAATCTTGCTTCGAGTGAGGTGATAAAAAACACTTTGTGGTTTCATCAAAGAGCCTCAACTAAAAATAAGATAAAAACACTATCGGAGGCACGTGGATTTCCTCCTGTTCTTGCAAGAGGACAAGAGTATTTTTATTTGTTTTTCCCTAACGTTTATCAACTTCTAATAATTCTCGTCTAGACGTGAACAAGGTCATGGACTAGGTTAATTATATTGTTATAGAATAAATGAACGAGAAAGAACTACATTTATAATTTTGTTTTGATATGACAACACGAGCATTTTGTATGTATAAAAGGTGTAAAATTGAATGGTAGAGTGGGAAAAACATATGTTAAGTAATTGAATGTTAAAATATTATTATGTCCATAATCTATTAAAATTTTAAGAACGTAAACCATCATATTAATTAATTGAGTAGTTGAATGTTTAAAAGAGTTATTTACGTTATGTTAATTTTTTTTATTTTTTAAAATACAATGAATCAATATAGTATGAGTCACCTTTGTCCCACATTGGTTAACATGGGACGATTCATATGATACTCAAGTGAGTTGGCTCTTCTACCTCAATAATTGACTTAATTTGAAGTGTGATTCTTCAACGTGCTTGAGTATCTAAAAGTATAGATGAAGGCGTGAGTGAAAACAAGTTCCTCTTAATTATTAGAAGAGAAGTCCCTCATATTAAATACAACGTGATCGGAAGAGAATGACCTACATTTTAAATTTAACTTCCTAATGTTACCTATATTATAATTGCCTATGGTTGGTTGAGAAATTGTGTTCATAATGCATGGAAGGCAACAGATAATTTCTCAATCTATTTAGGAAAATCATAAAAAATAGTAAATTTAACAAAATATTTATAATATATAACAAAATTTTTAGATTATATAAATAATAAACATTGATACTAATATATTTCTATATACGACATTAATAGACTATAGCTCGTAAATATTTTAATTTATTTTTAAAAATATATGTAGAAAATAATTACAAATAAAACTCCATGATACCTAACTTCCCTAAAACGAAAATAATCGCACGCGCGAAAGTTTGTGTCACTCGTGTGAATTCATCCCCTATCCAAAAATGATAAGCAATGATATTTCTTGAACTCGAAAAAAAAAATCCCAAGCCCGCTATCTTCTCCCTCTCCTTTTCCCGCTTCAAAGCTCAGCAGCTTCTAAACCCTCCACCATCCTCACCTTCTTCCTCAAACCTATCGTTCCAAATTCAATCTGGAACTCAATCACTCTATGCAATCAGAATTTTTGGGCAGTTCTTCCATTCTCGTTTCGCCACATTCAGCTCCTTACAAGCAGAGGATGGCGTCCTTTGGCGCTCTTTCACTTTGTCCTTGCAGCCCACTTTTACGCCCTCATCACCCAGTTCGTACTATTTATTGTTGCCGTGGATCTCCTACAGTTTTAGGTACGAGTAACTATCTTTTTTCGAGTTTGAATTACAAATCAGTATCTAAGCTTTTGTTTAGAGAAGGTTGTGGGAAGATTGTTTTAGTTTAGGTTATAGAAGAATTGAGCTTAAAGATATCCCCCGTTTTTTTTTATACCACGTTTTGAAAGAGGGTAACTGGTTTACTGAGTTGAAATGGAGTTTATAGCATTTAAGTTAGTCGAATCACGTGGATAGCACTGGGACATGCAAGTGAAGCTTCAGTTGAAGTGTATGATATTTCTTTGATGGTCTTGTTACAATGTGAATTTAGGAAAGCATTTTGTGTTGATGTTCTCAGCTGGATTTTTTATGATAAAAACAACAACATTCATTACGACGACGATGATAATAATGATAATAATAATAATAACAATAAAAAAGAATACAAGAGTGTTAAAGAAACCAAGCCCACAAAAAGTGGGACTCTCTCTGTACTCTATAGAAAGGGACTACAACTAAGTTACCAAACCTTATCGGGGTCTCTCTCCACCCCTCTAAACGAACATTCCAAAAAAGCGACTCTGCTTCTAAAGAAGTGGATGGAGACCATGTCACTAGTATCCTAGTGCAGATATTGAAAGCCAAACTTTTAGAAGAAATAGTCCCAAACGGAACTCACAAACTCCCAACACCAGAGAATATGGTCTA
The DNA here is from genome assembly GCA_025688845.1 of Cucumis hystrix. Lineage (NCBI taxonomy): Eukaryota > Viridiplantae > Streptophyta > Magnoliopsida > Cucurbitales > Cucurbitaceae > Cucumis > Cucumis hystrix. The sequence continues at coordinate 29,571,520 of CM046884.1, forward strand.
GGTTTTCCTCTGCCTTCCAATAAAGAAGGTAGCGAAACGGGCCAACTTCCTCGCAAGCTGATCCCGCATGTTAGCACGACCAGCTAGATTGAATGATCCAATTTTGATGACATTTTTAGTCGTTGCCTTCGATGTTAGATTTATTAGACCTCGAGTCTTAATTGAAGACTTAAGTTCTGTAATTAGATGCATATAGTCCCCTGGAGTAAATGGGTCAGTGGAAGACTTATTTTGTTTGCAAGGGACAAAATTCTCGTAATTGGGAAACACGAACTAACTGGATAGGACCCAATCAGGTAGGCATTCTTAACTAGAATGTTAGCAATTCTCTCTCCCATGACTGTTGTCATAGTCAACTACTCAACAATCTTGAAACTTCTAGGAACTTATTTCCACTGTCAATTAGATATCTGTTTTTTCCCATTTCTGTAACTATGAGCTGATATTTTAATGTTGCTTCTCTCAAGGCAAAAATGTTTCTAAAGTACCCCGAAAAAGACCGGGGAGATTGGAAGGTGCTAAAAGAAGCATGGAAGACTCTGTTCAACGCAAGATGGAACAGTTTTATGAAGGTTCGGATGGTCCACCTCTCCGAGTTCTTCCGATTGGTGGCCTTGGTGAAATTGGGATGAATTGTATGCTTGTTGGGAATTATGACCGCTACATTCTGATTGATGCTGGCGTCATGTTTCCTGAGTACGTTCCTATTCAAGGCTTTTCCATTTGTGTGAAGTTCTAACAACTATGAATTGTGCTACTCAAGCATTGGATTAAATCTCCCACTAGATGTACTTTTACATCTTAATCTAGATGTTTTGTTTGATTCCTCTGGAAGTGTTCTTGATGGTTTCTTTCAATGTAGTGTTAGTGTCTGAATTTTTATTATCTATTTACAGCCATGATGAGCTTGGTGTCCAGAAAATTATACCTGATACCACATTTATCAAGAGATGGAGTCACAAAATTGAAGCTGTTGTTATTACACATGGCCATGAAGATCACATTGGTGCGTTGCCTTGGGTAAAGTTTCTTTCTCATTCCTTGGACATACTGTGTTCCCTCCATAACTATCAAATACTTTAAATTTCTTAAATTTTTGTGATTGGCATCTGCATAGCACGCTAATATGGAAGTTTGGTTGGAGAGATTACAGAATTTTGAAGGATAAAGCTGTCTATTGAATTCATTTAGGTTTCTTAACAAATTCTTATTCCAATGATAAAGTATGAAATTGGGAGGAGGTGGTAGAAAAATAACTACTTGCATCTACTATTTGGATACTATTTATTGTAATTAGTCCAGACAATATTTACATTTAACATCGAAAGGATATAATTTCCATGCATACACTAGGCATAAGCTATTATTTCTGTATAGAATATTGTATGTGTTTGATGTAATCTTCGGAAAGATGGTTCTTAACTTATAATTGTACATTGAGATGAGTAAATTTTTCTGTAATTCTCAAGGAATGCACTCAAGTCACTCAGAATGTCTTTTACACTAGAAATTGGAACATTTATTGTATTTTCCATAATAAGACATTACTATTATTCTTATTAGTATTTTAGTTTGGGTTAGATTGTAATTCTAGGCTTCTAGCCGCCCTTGTGTTTCACCACTTTTATTTCCCAGTAGTTTTGAGTGTGTAGCTATCATTAGGGTCTAAATTCATGCATTTATGAAAGCAAATGACTAAAATTAAATAAATGGAAGTGTAAGGACCGATACACTAACAATGTAAAATTTTAGCTTTTAAGTTTATATCTACATGCTCTTTTGTGAGATATTTATTCTTAACTTTTCCCCCCATTATTTCGTTGTTTTTCACATGCTTCAGTCTTGTCTAAACAGGTAATTCCAGCTTTGGATTCTCATACACCAATATATGCATCTTCCTTTACAGTGGAGGTATTTCAGTACTTCAGCAGATCATAACTTTTATCATTCTAAAAATTTGCATTTTTAACATCAAAATACAACTCTTATTATATTTCTTTGCTAGTGGAGGTATATTACTTCTTCAGCAGATTGTAACTTTTATCATACTTAAAAGTTACGTTTTTAACATAAAAATGCAACTCTTGTTGTATTCCTTCGCTAGTCAATCGACCTGCAGAGATTTGCTATTGCATGTTAACAGAAATTATTGATCTTATGTGGCAATTTGTTTTCTAAATTGTTACATTCTCACAAGGAAATGGGACATTGTACAATGGTAATGATCTTAAAACTAAAATTTAAAGATCAAGTGTCCAGTCATGCTTTATCTTTAGCTTATCATCAAATGGTGCTTGCTTGTCATTTATGGTCTTAATAGGTAACACTGGTTGTCCTTTACAGCTTATAAAAAAGCGTCTGAAGGAAAATGGGATTTTTGTTCCTTCTCGACTTAAGGTGTTTAAGATGAGAAAGAAATTTACAGCTGGTCCATTTGAAATAGAGCCAATTAGGGTTACTCATTCCATTCCCGATTGTTGTGGATTAGTTCTTCGATGTACTGATGGTACAATTCTTCATACTGGAGACTGGAAGGTAAGACTGTTTGATTCGCTATCTTGTTTTGTTTTGTTTCTCTTACCAGTACTAAAGGAGTTGACATCTTGTAGATTGATGAATCGCCATTGGATGGTAAAGTATTTGATCGAGAAACTTTGGAACAACTATCAAAAGAAGGAGTGACTCTTGTAAGCCATTGTGATGAAATCTAAATCTCTGATCACAAAAATGTTTACGATTTTTTTATTATTTCAGTATATTTCATGAAATAAGCTACTTGCAAAGTTGACTGCCATGTTATTTATGCCTAGGAGAAATGAGCCTTAACTTTTTAGAAAACGGATTGTAGATAGGAGGAATTAACTTGTTACAAAGCATTCAATGAAGATGGCCTAAGTGCGAAATTTTGTAAATTTACCTGAATTACTTTTCAGATGATGAGTGACTCAACGAACGTACTATCTCCTGGAAGAACCATTAGTGAGTCTGTGGTGGCAGATGCACTTTTAAGACGTATCTCTGCCGCTAAAGGAAGGGTCATCACGACTCAGTTTGCTTCAAATATACACCGCCTTGGAAGTGTGAAAGCAGCCGCGGATTTAACTGGCAGAAAGTTGGTGAGTTCTTCATAGTCAGTCCTTCATTCTGCTATACGTTTCTTTACACAAGCAACTACTTCTCATGGTGGCATTTTTGTCTTCTTTTGCAAATTTTGATTCATGCTTATTAGGTATTTGTTGGTATGTCTTTACGGACATATCTGGATGCAGCCTGGAAAGATGGGAAGGCACCAATTGATCCATCAACCTTGGTATTCATTTTTTATTTTCAACTTCAATTCGACACTTACTTTTATCTTGGTTTGCTGTAGTTTCTTATTGATATTTGACAATGGACAGAACGAGATATTAGAAAAATAGTGGTTCTGTTGAACCTCTTGTACTTCTCCATGTGAATTATAACAGGTGTCACTTGGTTCGTTGAGTGCATGCATGTATCACCCTTGTCATACAGGGCAGTATAGGGTGTTATTTAAATGAATTGAAGTTTGTGGCATAAGATCCTTGTGGTTCTCTATGGGCTCGGGCATTAGCCCCCATTGTTGGGCAAAAACTAAATCCTCCTACATACACAATTTTAATGACACGTTTATTTCACTCCATGGTTGTAAGTTGAATCATTGTGCCACATGATCTAAGAGGATGGGATTGCAACAGTCTGCACATTTATTTAATCATTTGATAATCAGGAGAATATTTTTTTTGCTAGAAAGAGTCTTACATATCCATGGGAATGTGTTTTTTCTCATGTAATGTTGCGACATCAGGACCATTGATGTTTATGCATTTCTTGATTGAGTCTATTCAAGGGAGTGGTGGCTTTAGAAGATGTTCTAAAGGCGTTTGTTTTAAATAGAAATGTGAAGTTCTAAAGTTTACAGAGATTCTTGGCATTTTCTGGAAAATCTGGTAAAAAAGAAATAAGCAAGTCTTTGAAGTTAAAAGTTTGAACTTCATACTATTTTGTTATAGATCTGGACATTGGAGTATCTTTCTGTAACTCATGTTTTTGTTATGTGTTGTTATGGTCCATTGCCTTGTGCTTATTAACGGCTAGTTCCTTTTCCTTATTTAAAATGAGGGGGTCAAACATAGTATTCATTGCTATAAGATGGTCTTAAAAGAGTACAACTTTAATTTTACAATTTACAAAGTGTAATGAATATGTGATTAGAGAATTGCTCCTGAGTCTTAAGCTAACAGCTAATGTTCATAATGGCTTTGCTTCTTCTTAATGTCTGGAAGTGTTGCAACACATCACTATGGTTGTTGGCTTATTGCTAATGCTTGCTGTATGGAATATTTTTCACAAATTTTACTAGTCTTTGAGCTGCAATGCTGGTTTGGTTACCTGAAGTCAAAAAATACGAGAACATGAAAATATGTGGGCATGCATGGACATAATGGTTTTAGCTGTTATTCTTCCCTACTCCACTTATTATAGGTTCTAAGTGTATTTATTCATCTAATAATTCTCCTCTGATAACTGATAAGGTAAAAGTGGAGGACATTGATGCCTATGCTCCAAAAGATCTATTAATTGTCACAACTGGCTCACAAGTAAGTTTGCCTACGTGCTGATAGGAATTGCATGGTTTAGTGGATTAGTTTAGTCGCATTGATTTTTTAGCAGTATAACTGTGCATGCTTCTGTGTTAGGCAGAACCACGTGCTGCGCTAAATCTTGCATCTTACGGAAGTAGTCACTCTCTTAAACTGAGCAAGGAAGACATGATTTTGTATTCGGCCAAGGTAATGAAACAGGATTTTATATGCTTCATCGCAACTATTATATAAGCTTTATGTGTTTCAAACTTGTAGTTGGATTTTCTTGGTCATAAACTAATACAATCAACCCATCATGTGCAAATTGTCTCATCAGTTCTACATTTACAAGGATATTGGGAGCTGCTGCTCCTCTCTAATCCATTGATATAATGCCTTTGGTTATTTGTGATTTCGTTTAATTAATACAAAACTCTAAGGAATTTTGATTGACAGGTCTTATAATGCTCTACTGTACTTCTATCATTCGAAATTTTGAAATATCAGATGTATTTAACACCCTGAATTGAGAAGGGAAGGACCAAAGCATACGAGTGCCTTTTCTTTTGTTCTTTTTACTAATGCTCTTTTTAATCTATACATCTGCTAATTTGTTTGCCATAGGAAGGACATGATTAGGGATTAGGCGACTCTTGGAATTAATTGTGGGAGAGTTAGTTCTCTTAAAAAGTCAATAGCCATTCTCCATTACCGTAGATTTCTTCAATTTCATTCTATGTTTTTGGTTCTTATCATTATTTCACCAACGATTTATTATGGTTCATTCGTTGGTCATATAAAAAGTTACTACCAACGTTTTCTTTTGAGTAATACACTGCTATTGGGGGCTATTTATTTAAACTGCCGAACTTACATTTCCAAGTTTTTAAATGATTTTGACATTAGCTTTAGGTCTACGGGCAGCCATTGATCTTTCCTGGCAATGTGATCTAATAATTCTTTTCCATCTTTACACGGCACAGGTGATACCTGGTAACGAATCCAGAGTGATGAAAATGTTGAACCGTATATCAGAGATCGGATCAAATATAATAATGGGCAAGAACGAGTTGCTGCACACATCTGGTCATGGATACCGTGGAGAATTAGTAAGTTTTCGTGATAATTGCATCTGAATATATCAGTTTTAAATCTCTTTTGGGAAAATGGGCTTATGATCATCTAAGCCTTCTTGCTTTAAACTACAGACCCTCCTTCTCTCTAGCCCTGCAGATGTAAACTTAGACTTGTCGCCTGTGGGATTATTTCTTTTTCTTTCGTTTTTTCTTTTTTTCCTTTTGCATTTTACAACTTTATTCTGTCACCTGATATGTTTGGGACCTAATTCCTAAATCCTAATTACGTATTGCTTTAAGCGGATAGCCAATTAGCCTTCATGAAATGCCTATGTCATGATCATCTATCCCAAACTTGCCTCAAAATGGTTTTCTTTGTTGCACCTGTTTGACTTCATCCATATTGCGTTATTCGTCTCTCTCAAACCTGAAAAGTGAAATTCTTTGTGTTTGAAGGAGGAAGTACTTCAAATTGTAAAGCCGCAACATTTTTTACCCATTCATGGGGAGCTTTTATTCCTCAAGGAGCATGAACTGCTGGGTCGGTCTACTGGCATTCGGCACACAACTGTGAGTATTTTCCTATCCAGAATCGAAAATACATTTTGATAGGATACGTTATGCAGTAAACCTTTCTGGCCACAGTCACTGAGATGCTATTGTCCTTCATTGGGGAAAACAAATCATCCACTTATTAAAAAAATATGAAAATAAAAGAAAAACTATTGTTTTATTGATGATTAAATTATTCACAATCTGAAAACAAAAATAAGAAGATAAAGGGTATACACATCATCATCAAGTTAGACTTTGATAAAGTCTTTGATGAAGTTGATTGCAATGTTGAGTTTTGTTGATGTCATTCTTGAAGCTAAAGTTTTCAGCCGATCGTTGGAGGTGGATTGAAGTCCTCTCTAATGTTAATTATTCCATTATCTTGAACACACCAAAGGGTAAAATTTTGGCCACAGGAGGAAATAGGCTGGGAGATCATTTCTCGGCTTTTCTTTTCACCTTAGTGTTGAATCTTAATTGTTGGCTTCTCTCTGGAGGTCTTGGTTTGAATCTGGTGAATGGGTTTCAAGTTGGCTAAAACAATCTAGTCTTGCCCGGGAATATGTTTATTGAATCCTCCAATCTGAAAGTTTAATTGCTTGCGTGGTATTGGTATATCTGATCTCTTTTTTGTAAAATATTTCTCTATAAGACAGTTGAAAACTTTTCACATCTGAATATGAAGGTTATAAAAAATGGAGAAATGCTTGGAGTTTCTCATCTAAGAAACAGAAGAGTTTTATCCAACGGCTTCACCTCTCTTGGGAGGGAGAATTTACAGGTACCACAACCTTAATGCTTTTCTTTCAACTATAAGGACGCTGTTAATGTGTTTCTCATGCTGCAGTTGAAGTATAGTGATGGTGACAAAGCATTTGGATCCTCATCTGAGCTTTTCGTTGATGAGAGACTAAAGATTGCAACAGATGGCATTATAGTAGTCAGGTAGATCTTGCAAATTTCACCTTTAGTGAAGTGGGTTCAACCTTCCATTTACTCAAGTGATGTTCCGGTTTCTTTTGTTTACAGTATGGAAATTTTGCGACCTCAAAGTGTAGATGGTTTAAATGGGACTGGCATCAAAGGAAAGCTAAGGATCACTACTCGATGTTTATGGCTTGACAAGGGGAAGCTTTTAGATGCACTTCATAAAGCCGCTCATGCTGCACTTTCAAGCTGCCCCCTGAATTGTCCTCTAGCTCACATGGAAAGAACTGTGGCTGAGCTTCTTAGGAAGATGGTTAGAAAGTACAGTGGTAAGAGGCCTGAAGTCATAGTCATGGCTGTGGAGAGCCCTGGAGGAGTTCTAGCCGAAGAGCTTGGAGCAAGGCTTGCAGGCAAGTCCAGTAGTGGATTTGGGATGTCAGCATCGCGAAAAGCAGTTGATGGACAACCAACTAAGAGCCACTTAAACAGCATAAGACCAGATGGAATTAACGATTTGCATTCTGAGGATAACTCAAGTCAGGAGTCTCAAGGTTTTTATTTTTCTATGTATTTCAGCATCTTTCATTGCATCTCTGTGCATAATGGAACACGTTGCTTTTAGAAACCTGTAATCCTGGTTCACTTTCAGGCATAATCCAGACACCAGGTTAAGGGCGATGTAGGGATATCTTCTTTAGGCTAGCAAATGGCACTCAAGAGGTTCTGGTTCAAAATTAACGACATGACCATACATTTTATGCATTAATAATAGGAGTATTAGGGCTTTATAAACCCTACCAGACTTCACAAACTTATAAATTTAAAACCAGCTTTACATACAAGGTTTACAAGTGACTTTGAGCCTATCTTCGGTTTGTATTTCTTTGCAATGTATTTGAGTAAAAAAGCTACAAATGTAAGAATTCTAGTTCTTGGGTAGAATTCTCTTTCCTCCATTAGACATTTCTAGCCGTAAACATTATTACCAAACGTAATCTAAAGGAGAAGTAACAGTTTAATGACAGCCTGACAGAAATTTTAGAACGTTCTTTGTAAGGTGACTTGCTTTTATAGATTTTATTATACGAAAAACATATAATTCTATTGACATGACATTAATGATTTATTAAGTCCAGTTTGTCAGATTTATTGCAATTTTCGTGCATTTTATTCTTGGATCCTAAGTTTTGATTAGCAGTGTGCAGGTCTCTGTTGACAATCAAACCATCTTCTGCAATGAATTGGAATCGTCATATATCCAGCTATGGTTTTAATCCGCTTCCTTTTTCTTTTCCTACTTTTCTATTTGTTGGTGCAGGTTATCATTTATCTGAAAGACTACTCCCTGAAGAGGACTATGATACCACGAACTTGAACTTGACAGAGACACAATCCATTGATAACGAAGGTTTGGAGGATTTCTGGAAACCATTTATCACGCCATCCTCTCCTGCCAACGAATTGGCGAAGGATAACGAAGGTTCTGTTCAACATTCAGAAAGTACGTTGGAGATTTCAAACGAACGTGAAGAAGTCAGTGATGACAAGTCACTGAAAACATCAAATTCTGATGTGAACTCTTCAAAGCCTGTGAAACGCAATAAATGGAAACCCGAGGAAATCAAGAAACTTATTAAATTGCGGGGGGAATTGCATGACAGGTTTCAAGTGGCCAGGGGACGAATGGCATTGTGGGAAGAGATATCCAATGGTATGTCGGCTGATGGTATTAATCGGAGTGCTGGACAGTGCAAATCTCTCTGGGCATCTCTGGTTCAGAAATTTGAGGTTTGTTTTTCTGTTTCTACTTTCATTTTTAATTCTGCTCCTTTGAGTTATCATAGCAATTAGAACTTTTCTCCATGTTTATTTCCCCCTTCTATTGATCTTAGAGGGGTACAAATTTGGAGTCTCATTCTATTTCCATATATCAGTGGAGTCCTCTAAAAGAATTAAAGATATTTACTGAGTATTACAACTTAAGCAGAAAAACTATATCATGATTTTATGTATAATCTCCCCGCTTAAGCTGTTTGATATGTCATGCCATAAGCATAGTTGTTGACACGCCACCGGCCAGCCTTAGTAAGAGACCATTTGTAGAGTTTCTTTCTTCCAAATACTCCTTGCCTTGGCCCAATGCACGTTGAACTAATAATTTCTTCAAGAATTCATTCCTTTTAGAGAGTATTTTTTAAAAAATTTAGCGATCTCCATTCTTTGTACAGCAGGAAAGCAAAAGTGAAAAGAAAAGCAAGAAGGGTTGGCCATACTTGGAGGAAATGAGTGGCATATTGTCTGATTCAGAGGCAGTGGCAACAAAATGAAGGGATGCTGTAATAGCAGCAACTGAAAGTTTTGAAGAGACGTAGTTAGTCATATTTTATTATTTATTCCATACAGCATGGAGAACCGCCATGATCATCAAGAAACAGCCCATTTTAACAAGATTCCATGTATTGGTATCTTCATGAGCAATGAAAAACCGATATGATCATTAAGAGCAACGGCGTTGGAGGGGAGCCTACTTCGATTATCGGAGGCATGCTAGCATTTTTGTAGGCGAGGAATGAACAAAATGTATTGGGATCGCAAACATAAATCGAAAGAAATTGAAATTTCAAGGACATATGGGTTTGTTCCATGCTGAAATTCATACACAAATTAGAGGAAGTTTCTTTTAATTATAATATTTATTTTTAAAAAAAGTTACTATTTAATCCATGATGTCAATTTTTTTTTTAACGTTTTGAGTAAGTTTGATATCAATGGCTCTTTTTTAGGACTTTGAAGGCCATTTAGAAGCTGTTAAGTTTTATATTACATATGCGGCATTTAGAGGCATATTTGTTATGTTTCAAGAGAATAAAATCAGGATTGGAGCGCCAAACTTTGTTTTCTAATACAACGAAGGGTGGGGGCTATTATTGGGCCCAGGACGGCCCTCCCCGCAAACATATTCTATTGCGTCATAAAGAGGACACGTGGTTTACGTGTGTTGAACTTGACTGAAAGGAACAAAAACGTTTTAAGCACTGATTTGGGAGTGATGTATGGAATGACAGTCAACTTTTTTATTTACTAACCTTTATTTTATTATCCATTAACTCTTAAATTTATGTTTCTAATTTTTTGTTTTGTATCAAATTAATTCTTAGAGAATTGCGGTGAAGCTAAATATAACAAAAAAAAAAAAAAAAAAAAATCATCAATCTTTTCATATTTTATAAATAGTTTTCACTATTTTTTCCTATATTTTGTAAATAGTTTTCACTATTTTTTTATTTTTAAAATTATTTTTATTGTTTTCTTAAAATTTTATTGATTAAATAGAAAATTAAATTATGTTTAATATATTTTTTTCTAATTTATAAATTTTACGAAAGGTTAGAACAAATTAAATACCAATTGTGTATTGTTTTATTAGGATAATTATAAGGAAAATTTTTAAAAATAGTAGACTTTACAAAATATTTACAACCTATAGCAAATTGATAGTCATTGATATGTTATAAGTGATAGAATCAAAAATTTTGCTATATCTTGTAAATATTTTAATTTATTTTGCTATTTTTAAAAATGTCCCTAATTATAATTGGTATTAATTTTAGATATAATAATTAAGTATATAACAATATTTTTTTAAAATTGTAAATATAAAAAAATCTGACTCTTAAGTCTATTCTGATAGACTGATATTTACAATATGGTCTACCAGTGATAAAATAGATTTTAACACATTTTACTATATTTACAAATATTTTAAAAAATTGCTATATACTTAATTATTTAAAATATAATGGTTATATTTACAACTATCTCGTTTTATTAGATTTGAGAAATCTATTAGTACAAAACTAAAAAGTAGTCACAAAACTAAAAGTTGTAACCATAAGAATGATTTTTGGAATCAAGTAGTTATTAAATTAAAACACCCAAACTTTTAAACTCTATGGGTAGTTTGACATAAATTTATTTTTTTAAAAATATTGCATCAACGAGGAAATTGTTATATATATATATAGGAAGTTTTGAAGACCCCAAAAAATTGAGGTGAGAGGAAAATATTATACAACGACTCGTTATTTATTTCTTTCTTTATATATTTTTTCAACACAAATTGACGGAATAAAGAAAAATTCATTCCTAATTTCCAACTAAAGTTTCAAAATTTATGGTTTGAAAATAAATCTAGAAATTGTATGTTATTTTCTTTAAAAATAAAAAAACAAATTAGGGGAAAAACAACACTAAAGCAACGGAGAATGACTTTCATTAATTAAAATAAGTATTTTATAATAAAACGACGAAAAATCAAAAGGTGACTCAAAGCCTTATGAACACATGCATGCATTTCATACTTATATGCTTTCCAAAAACTTTATTTTAATTTCAATTTATGAGTTTATTATAATGATTCTTACCAACTTCCAACTTTTTCCAAATGTTACTATTACAAAAGTAATGAAGACAAAAAGTTGTTGAAAAAAATACCTCTTCATTCTATTGTAGGAGAATAAAGATAAAATAATTAAAAATTTTGAAAGATAAGAATTTACGTGAAAAACAACTTTGAATGGAGAGAAAAATGATTAACAAAAAAATCTATCACAACAAAAAATTTTATCTCCCGACTCTAATTACAAAAACACTATTTCAAAGCTTGTGGTCACTCACATCTCCATGAATAAAAAATAAATTTAGTTAAAAGTTAACACATTAAAATTTAAAATGTTTCTAATTAATACAGTTGAAAACCAATAAATAAGCTTCTTTTATATTTCATAACTTTTCTAAACTTTTATAAGGTAAGAAAAACTAGTGATTTTCCCAACTTTTCAATATAAATATAAGTTCATAACCTTTCTAAACCACTTTTTAACATAAATCCAACAAAAATTGTAAGTTGATAGAAATTCATGGATTCAAATTTATCTAAGTAATTTCCTTAAGAGGTATAACGTTTAAATTGGGCTAGTTTTTATAAATATAAAACACCAAAATATTTACGACGCGCATAACAAAATCAAAAGCTTCATGAAATTTGCTATTTTTTTAAAATATAACAGTTTTGCCATTCCTTTTTGTTTTCTTCCTCCGGCAATTTTCTTTTCTCTTCCCTCATCTTTTTCTCTTTTTCTTCTACAATTAAATCTAAACAACCGTGTACCAAAACTATCCAAATCTAAACAATAATTTACCAAACATGGGTAGCAAAGAACAACAAAATCTAATCGATCGTTTACAAATATATTAGACGCCCCAATTAATCACAAAAGCATGTTTTTTTATTTTTTCATCCTAAGTGTACTTTTTCCATTTTCAAGATTATTAATATTTTTTCGATTCGTTATATATATTTTTTTAAAAGAAGCCATTAAATTTATATTTTCTTTTAAGAAATTTTTTAAAAATAATAAATTTTACAAAATATTTACTAACATATAACAAATTCTATCATCGATAATCATTAATATGGTATATAATGATAGAAGACTATTAATAATAAATTTTAAAATTTTACTGTAACTCGTAAATATTTTAATTTATTTTACTATATTTAAAAAAGATATCTCTCTTTTAACGAATAAAACGTCAGCAGTGGATAAACGCGAACGTAAAAGTTGCGTCCGCCAAAAATAATTTCTTTGTATCTTCCAAACAAAGAAAATATATATTTTATATATATATATATTTGCATTTGGAATCATCTGGATGAGTCTGGGAGGGTAACCGATAAGCCCAATCCACAACAACACTAAACGCGGTTTTCAGCCGTCGTTTTAATTACTTATTTATTATAAGAATAATATTAATATTAATAATAAGTGTGAAGTACGTGGCAGTTGACCGTTATTTCTAATTTAAAAATTAAGACTTAGATATTTCTAGATTCCTCCCCTTTCCTTTACCCATTTCTATTTTTGACCCAAAAACAGAAACACGTTCTTCTTTTTCTATTCCCTTTTTTCTTCTCTCCTTTGAATTTTACACCTTTCCTTACCTTTTTCCCTCTTTCCTTCGCCGCAGTTTCCACAATTTTGCCGAAGCCTATAAATAAGACACCCAATTTCCTGAATTGACAAAAAAAAAAAAAAAACAATCCAAACTGATCAGAGAATAACCCACAGATTAATTAAGATTCCTTTTCTTTTTTTGTAATCTCTCTAATCGAAATGGAGATCGTTAAGAGTGGTGCACAGTACGATCGTGTATTGAGTTACTTCGACGAAGATGGAGACGGGAAGATATCGCCGTCGGAGCTGAGGAATCGGCTGGGATTGATTGGTGGAGAGCTGCAGCAGGCGGAGGCTGAGGCGGCGGTGGAATCGCTGGACTCGGACGGGGATGGTTTGCTGTGTGTGGGGGATATCGAACGGTTACTGGAGGTTGGGGAGGAGGAGAAGTTGAAGGATTTGAAGGAGGCGTTTGCTCTGTATGATAGTGAAGGTTGCGGGTTCATAACTCCGAAGAATTTGAAGAAAATGCTGAGGAAATTAGGGGAGAGGAAATCGACGGAGGAGTGTAAAATGATGATTCGTCGCTTTGATTTGAACGGTGACGGTTTGATTAGCTTTGAGGAGTTTCAGATCATGATGGCTTAGCTAACTCTGACATATTTATCTTCACATTTAATTAATTCATTCATTCACTTTCATTGTGTTTATTGGATATATTTGATTTTAGTTGTGGAATTGGGGCATTTCCCATTTGTATAAAAACTTTTGAGATTGTATGGATAAATAAATATTCTATAGAGAGTTATATGAAATTCATAATGATTTGTTGTGTAATTATCTGATGAATTGAGTGTTCCAAAGAGAGGATTTATGGTTGATTTTGAATTGTTACAATTGATGGTTGCACGTGTTTAGAAATTAAAACTTTTAAGCATCCAACAATTGACTTTTCTAAACAAATAAACTCTTTCCTTCCTAGGGAAAAAAATATCGTTTCTTCCATGAAAGTGCTTTCTCTTTTTGATTTTTTCCAAAGAGAGAAAAAACAAACAATGATATTACGCATTGGAAAAGAAACATATAAAGAATGGAAAAGGGTTGGAAAGGGCTTTTTTTTTTCTCTCTCTCTCTCTAGAATAATAAAAAAACAGATTGTCTACCCTTCATAAGTGCAAAATTTCATTTACTGCACTTCATTTTATATATTAATTATAATTATTAACAATTATGGCTTAGGGATTAGAGAGATTTTATACTAAGATTAAAATGTTAACAACGATAGAAAAATTAATAAAATATTTATGACCATGAATTTTTCAATTTTTTTACCTATAATATTGTCGATTTATCTATGTTGATATAAATTCTATTCAACAAATTTTACATAAATATGAAATATCGAGATGCTCACAAAATTATTACAATATAAAATATCTAATCTTAGTAACGTCTTAATATTTATATTATTGATATCTCTTTCTAATAATAAAATTGTTTAAAATTGTTGATGTAAGTAAGATATTCTATTCGTATTAGAATAGTGATGAAATCTTATACTATCTAATTGATACATTTTCTAAAAGAAAAGAAAATACGAGTCGATTCAAGAATAGTGCATGACCCGGGTTAGTGGGGTAGCAAATGGGTAGAGATTTTCAAATGAAGGAATGAGGAAGAAGATAGGGTTTTAGGGGGAAAAAGGCATCATCTGTCTCCTCACTTTGTCATTTCTCATCTCCCAAGCCACTTCCTAGCTTTAACAATAAGGTGGATTTTTGATTTCATTACTTCCTTTCAGTTTGCTTTTTGTTTTATTTATTGACTAAGTAACAAAAACGAATTTTGCCATGTTCCCAAAGTGCTTTGTTCCTTTACAAGTTAATTGATATTTTATTGACCTTTCATCATAAAACTTTGATGCATCAATTACCATGATGGTTCAATTAATTGGCGTCCGTTTGACGTGGTGAAAACACATGGATTGACCACCATTAGTTTATTATTCTGGTTGGTGTTCTATTTTCAACTCAAGAAGAAGAAAAAAAACAAGAGGAAAGGAAAGAAATGAGGAAGTAATTGGGAGAAATGGTAAAAAAAAATACAGTTCTAGATGGTCTGACTTAGTAGAATTATTGTGACTGAATACATCCATGAATTTCAACGTAAATTGGTAAAGAAATCCATGCTCGATTTTAATTGATCGTAACTGTATGTAAGTACATTTTTTAATGGAAAAAATGCAATAAAAGGAAGGGGAAGCAAAAGCACAAAATTCGGATTTTTTTACATCTTAGCTTGTAATTCGTCCTTAGTAACTCTTATGATGGAAATGGCTGCAAAAAAATATCATAACGATACTATCTTTCAACCTACCACAAGTGAAAAAATGTGGAAATTCAACATCCAACACTGTCCTCGAGCTATTCGGTTTTCGGCTCATCAAAATTAACTTAGCCAATTCCATTTTCTGTAATGTTTCTGTTCTTGGGATCTTGAGGCGTTGATGGAAAAGACTTTCAAGAATTGTTGAATAATAATTTGAATCTTCATTGGCCTAAAATTTTGAAAATAGTTAGAGAAGAAGTTACAATGGTTCCACGAAAACATTGAAAAATTGAACAAGCATTACCTTCATTGGCATTTGGAACTGTAGTGTTTCCTGATTTCTTTGCGTCTCTTTTGGCAACCATAGCTGTAAGACTCAGACTATTAGAAACAAGCGAACAATTCATTCCTATACGACAATGGATTCGTGAGCCTATCTATTTTTGTTTTATGTTTACCTTTATATTTCCTTTTCTTGCTGGCCCTCCTCCTCTTCCTGTCAGATTGTGTAAGTTCTGCTGCTTCTTTGATTTCACCTTTTCCTGCAAAGACTTCCTCTGGAGCAAGCATCGCCGCATCGGAGACAGCAACGGGAGCAACCTAGCCACAGAAATAATTAAAACATTAGCTTGTGTAGTCAGCTACATAATTTATACACGGGAAATGAACTAGAAGAGCAGTTACCTCTTCCATTGCCAGAGCAGGGACATTCGTTGATATAGACATATCCTCTATAACCTTTATGAGCAAGGAATCAACATTTAGATGAGCAAATGGCCAGAAAAATGGTCAATATAGTACAAGATTCAAAAAGATTATGAGGAGCATACGGGTTTTGGCGCATAGTGGTAATGAGAGAGAGCATCCAACTTGGAGCAAAGTTTCTTGAAAAGAATGCTCGCCTGATTAGAGATAAAGACGAGGCAAGGATATCGTCAATGGGTAAGGTTTTAGAGTAAATGTTCCTGACTATCCAAATTTAGATAGTTAGAAAGACCAATAAGAACATTTGATGTACTGTACCTCTGTCTTTGCTTCATCGGTGAATGACGATGGGGCTGTAGCCAAATTAGTCTTTTCAACGTACTCTTCCTGGAAGGAAAAAATGAGATTAAGAAATCGATTAATTCCATGACTGAAAGACATACAGTAGGAAAGTATGGCATGGCAGCAAATGGGGTTAAGTTAACGATGCATCTTTTTTTAAAAGGAACACAAACCTCGTATAGTTCACCAAGACCTTTCTTGCTTTTATTCTCATCCTGTTAAGAGAAGAGAAAAGAATATCAAAATCCTCGAGCAAGAAAAACGCTATGAATTTGTTTATATTTCTGAATTAAGTAGGTGAAACACAGAGAAAAGAGTTCCATAAAAGAATACTGACCAACTCTTTGATTTCTCTGGGTGCTTTAGTAGGTTGTTTAGGTGCTTTCTGAACTTCGTCAAAACGACCCTGAAAACAAAGCATAAGACAACACCAGTCAAATATTTTTATCAGATGCATACGGCCACTTTAAATCAAGCTCTTCCATGTCTTGATCTGTCAGATCCGAATGCAGTTATCCAGACACCCGTTCTTTATTCAATAGATAAACAATGATTAAGTAAAAAGAAAAACCTATTGTATTAACCAAACAAAACTTTAAGAACATACGAACAAACAATAACATCAAAAACATTAAAAATTACTCGTTTAGAGAAGAGAAACGTACCTCAAGGATTCTTTTCTGAATCATCTCTTCCAATGTTGCTGTAACCTCTTCTGTGATTACAGGTGGTGGTCTCACATTGTGCTCAAAATCTAGATCGACTTCCAGGGCACTATTCTTAGGTCTTTTCGCGGCGGTTACCTGTTATGAAAGCTGTAGCTTACAATGCCTTGAAATGATCGTATCTCATAGAAAGTAAGAAAATCAATAAAATGGTGACTTTACCTCTCCCTGCATGGTCCACGTTTTTGGCTCCAAGTTTGCTTTCTCCATCATCTCTATTTCAGACTGAAGCTTCTTAAGTTTCTTTTGATGAGTTGAGAGATTTTCTGACTTCTATGTATGCAACTCAAAATCAAAAACTAAAATGAGTATTCACAAGAAGAAGAGCACCTATCAATTTAGAATTAGAAGCTGGCGTTGTGGAGGAAGATATGTACCGGTTCTGTATATGCTTCATTTTCTTCCTCTTCATCACCTGAATCCGAGAGTTCAGACTCTGATCCATTTGTCAATTTATTTCTTCTCACATGATTCTTCTTTTTAGCACCAAAAAAGTCTTCGTATCTGCCAAAAAAAAAAAGGTGTTGTTTGGCATCTATTGAAAGCGAAAATTTTAAAGAAAAAAAATAGAATATCCATAATTTTATTAAAACTGATTAAAAAACAATTAACAAAAAAAATATTATCATGACACAGTATTAAAGAATTACTCAATCCACAAGTTTAAAGGAAAAAAGTAAAGTGAAAGATTTAACATTCTGAAAGTTTTCTAACAGAGGCCTTTAATGAGATGTCATTGGATGACAAACTTTTTTACCACTTAATTAAATGGACAAAGAGATCGTGAGATATCAAACACTAACGATAACAAAATTGATGCAATGGAAAATTACATTATTAGAGTGAAGAGATGATGGTATGCCTGCTGCAATAGGAAAACTAAACAAAAATGGGTATTCTGAAAAGTGAAAAGTAAGTGGATCCTATTGGCATGCAAAGTAATGTAACTAAGGAATCAAAACAACTCGATCCTTCTCTTCTCAACAACTTCAATTTTTCTTTTTCAAAACCATATACACAAGTTGTACTAAAATCAGTTACTCAATACTGTCAGTTTAAGTACAAATGCACACAAAATTCTACTAGTATCAGAGTCGTCTATTGCATTAGATAGTAACCATAAATCAACTATTTTAAAAATGAAGACTACTACGTTAGACTAGTAAAATGACAGTGAAACTATGAACAATGCAATCGAGTACTTCTATCAGTTTAAGGAGTTTGTCATTTATAAGCATGCGGAAGAACAAATGACTCCACATACCTCGCCTTGTCCAGTTTGCTAGAATCTTCATCCTCCTCACCATGGAGGTCAAACTCCTCAAGCTACAAAGGAAGAAGAAACAACTTTAAATTACCAAAACAGCATCTTCAATAAAAAAATTCTGCAACAAGAAACAATATTAGCAATAAACCCTCGTTAGTAGCAAAATGTTAGGATTGGTTTGACTAAGCAATGTGCCTTCACCTCATCATCTTCGTCGTCTTCAGATTCTTCTTCTGTCTTCCTCTGTTTCTTTTCCTTCTTACCATCTTTCTTCTTCTGTAAACCATATTCTCTTACCTCATCCTCCTCCATAAATTCCTCCAGCTCTTTTAGCTTCAAAAATCCATCCTCAATCCCACCATTACCTTCTTCTCCCTCAACTTCATCATCACTCTTTTCCTTCTCTCCTTCCTCAATGTCTCCATCTTCTTTGTCATCACAGTCCTCCTCTTCCTCCTCCTCATCTTCATCATCGTCTTCTTCTTCTTCTTCATCAAGCTCCTTCATATCCTCCTCAAAATCATCACTTTCTTCTCCCGACTCTATAGCCAACTCTTGAATAACCTTCTTCTTATCCTCCAAAGAAACCTTCAGGTTTGAAATTGATTCTGGATTCTTCTCAAACCGCTTCAAATCCCGGCGAACACTTGCCAAAAGAGGTTGTGATTGGAGGTCAATTTGTTGCCATATCTGCTCAGCATCGAATCCATCAACCAGGAGATGATCAAATGGGGCTTTAGGATTGAACGGTTTCAGCATAGAAAATAAACTCTGTGAAGCAAGGCGAGCAACTTGAGATAGGGAAGGGCTTGGAGCAAGCCAGAGTGGCGGATCTGTAGATTTGAGAGAGTGAAGTGGTTCAAGACCAGCTTCAATGTTAGAAAGAACCACTTTCTCTGCCACCATTGAGCTCTGTAAAGAGAAAATTCTCTCATTTAACATCTCATAATAATTTGAAATTTCAAGTCAATTAACTGCAATAAATAAGTTTTAGACTACTTTACATTTCTTGAAAATAGAGATATAAACGATCAAAACTAATCAAATTAACAGAAGTCATACCCGAAAGTGAACACAGTGATTAGATTAGATCCCCTGGCCTTGCACGCTGTTACATATCACAGAAAGTGTCAACAGAAATACAACTTAGTGGTAAATAATACACTTCTTCCAATGGTAGCTAGAAAGCTCAATAAAAATAGAAGGTGAGAAAAAGATGCTTGAGATTTATCAAAAATAGTGCAGTGTCCTTCATGGAGAACAGACAGGATCCCAAACTATAGTAAACACCTACCTCTGTTTAAAGAAAAAAGGCAAGGAATTTGAAATCTTGTCCTTTGAGGACAGATTAGACAGGATCCCAAACTTTGGAAACTCCATCCATAAACAAAATAAATTATGTATTTAACTAGAGAAAAAGAACTAAAACTACCCAATATTACTAATCTTTCAACATTATGCTCCTCATTCCAAATCCCAGGTGCATAATACAAAACAAGATCAAATTTCTAGCAAGGAGTTCAAGGATTTGCGGTTCAGGGAAAAAAACATCAATATTATGGGTTACTAGCTTTATTATGAGTTTCCACAGTCCATGACATTGGTTTTTCTAATTTCTATTCGAACTGAGAGTGAATATATAAATTCAGTACAACGAAACCAATGTAAAATATTGATTAAATCAATTTCGAGTTGCTCAATGATTCAATATTTTGATTTGTGGGTAACTCCCCCTATTTTCAGGCTATTAGAAAAAAACACCATACCAATACACATGCACAACAAACAAATCCACTAGATAGAATCCCAATTACTATAGGTGCTCCTAAATTATTTGAAAGGATTTTGAAACAATAAAAACAAGGTCTAATATCTAAACTCAGTTCGAAATCTTATACAGTCCCAACGAGTGTTTAGAAGGGAAGTTCTTGCCCAAAGTTGATCTTAAACTTAATCCAAACACTACAACTCAAGACCACACTACAAGCATAAGAATTTGAAGTTTTTTAGAAACTAAATTACAGCACTTACAGAGGTTTCAAAAGGGTCTAAACAGTACTTTACCACCTAAAATGGCTTCAGTTTTTGCTGAAAAGCATCCAAATGAATTCGAAACCACCCCAAAACTACAGCAATAGCTTCCATGTGTTAGGGACGGTTCTAAGACAACTTAAATTGAGCTCAAAAGCGATTAATGCGGGTTATTACCTACTCAAAGCTGCCAAACAGCCTCAACGCTTGCTGGTTGGCGTTCCAATATGCTTAGATATGAATATTTGAAGAATTTACGAAGTGGGTAACGTATACATGAATTAGTAGCAAACGTCGTCCGAAGGCAGTACACAACGTCAAAAATTAGCTGACGAAAACGTTTGAAACAATAGAAATTAAGAACTGGTGGAACTCACCGGAGGGAAGGGTTGGGGGGCAGCTGAAGGAAGGTAAGGAGTGGGAATGAAAGCGAAGGAGAAAGAAGCTGTTGGGGGTTTAGGGTTTAGTAAGTATTTTTGCAAAACCACCCATGACCGAACCGAACAGAGCGGTTTTCAATACCTTCAACCGACCAAACCGAATATTCTCGTTTTTTTCTAATTTATTAACCGGACCTCCCCGGTCGGATCGGGTCTGTTAAACTTTTTTTCCCCAAAATCACAGCAGCTGAAAGGAAACCCATGCATGTATAAAAGTGCAACCTATTTTATCACATTTGTATATGATTCTCTTAGAAATTAGATCCCTAACAATTATGAAACTCAACTTTGAAATTAGATACATACCGGTTATGAAAAATGAGAAGTTTGAAGCTGCCGAGTGTTTGCCGTAGAGGTGGTGCTGCCTTCAACGTCAACTAGGGTGGTGCCGCCGGTGGAGGGAACTGGGGAGGAGGGTTGGTGCCGCGCGTACAAATGGTGACGTCGTTGCCATTAGGGCTTTATTTTTAAAATTTTAAATTGGGCTAGTGGACATGGGCTAACATTCGGAATATGTATACTAAAGGGATCGTTGCAAATTTAGCGATCGGATGCAAAATAAAATAATTAAGTATATAACAACATTTTTAAAAAATTGTAAATATAGTAAAATTTGTCAAATTCTATCAGTAATAGACTATGTTGTAAATATCGGTCTATCATTGATAGATCATATAAGTCTATCAGCGATAGTTTTGTTATATTTGCAATTTTTAAAAAATGTGGTTATATACTTTATTATTATTCCTAAAATAGTCGATCAATTATAATTACCCTAGGATAGTTGCAAATTTAACAATTAGATTCAAAATAATTAATTATATACCAAAATATTTTAAAAAATTTGTCAGATTCTATCAAAGATATAAGTCTATCACCGATAAATCGTTGCAAATATTGGTCTATCACTAATAGATTATACAAGTCTATCAGCCATAGTTTTGCTATATTTGAAATTTTTTTTAAATGTTGTTATATTCTTAATTATTATTTCTAAAATGGTCATCAATTACAATTTCTCATATTAAATGAAATATTCATAAACTATATACCAAAGTTTAAAAGAACGGTAAAAATAGCAAATTCTATCAATAATAACAATCTATCACTAATAGACTATGTTGCAAAAATTGTTCTATCACTAATAAACTTTGTCATATTTACAATTATTTTAAAATGTTACTTAATTATTATTCTTAAAACTGCTCTCAATTATAATTATCCTATATTAAATTCAATTCATGTTGGTTATACTTTTCTCGTAGTTTTTAACCTATTAAACCGAGAACCATACTGAATTAACCGATTCTTTCTAGCATGGCTAAAAAAATTTAAGTTAGAAATTAATTAAAGTTAATGGATTTTCATTTTTGTCATATATATCATCCAACCTCAAAAATGTAATTACACATCTTATCTAAATTTTTAATTTCATGAACTTATTGATATATACAACTTAAATTTATCATTAAAAAAAAACACTATAATAGATATTAAGTATGAATGAGTCCTTATTATTGATTGAGATTTGGTATCATAAAATTTTTAATTATGACACTAACTCGAAAAGTCGCCTATATACTTACTTTTATAATAGATTAGAGGACTAAAATAAGAACTCACGAAATCTAATAATCACAAAGTTTTAGAATCACCGAAATCGGTTTTTTTTTTTTTTTTAATTCATAAACTAAATAAACATAAGTTTTATTTTATTTTTATACACTCAACTTCTAATTTAATTATAAAAATATTGTTTTGTTCAAACTATATATTTTAACTTATTGCAACACATTTATTAAATTTCAATAAAAGAAGGAAGTTTGTGTAAAGAGAATCTTGTAGAATAGTTATTAATTAGAAGCATGTTTTTTCAACAACTATATAGTGTGTAACTAAATAGTTGCTACAAGTTCGACCCCCATGCATTAAATTTAAATTAAAGTAGATAGGTATGCCCACAGCTAATGTTTGAAGGACACAATTCATACAAATCTTCATACACCTCAATTGTACTGTGTTAAAGTCTAACTTAGTTTGGTATTTATTTAAGATATATCACTAAAAACATTGAATCCTTATCTTTCTACTTACTTGTTTTTCTTATCCTATAGTTCAAAAGTATGCAGGGTGTACTGTATAGATTCGATTTAATAACTTAAAATAGACCTATGCTTAAGTTTTTTGTATATATAAATTTCGACATGAGATATTCAACTTGTCATCTCAAGATGGATCAAATGAGATAATGTCTCTTTGGTTTTACCATTATTCTTAGATCAAATCGTATTTTTTTAAATAAATTATCAATTCATTTAAGTTTATTTTGACTTTGATACCATATTATTAGTTTATGGATTAATTAAGATTATCTTTGAGGTCTCTCCAACCATATAGCGTCTTTTCTTGATTTCACCATTTTTTAGTCTTATTTTATTTTATCTTTTGTATTGAATACCCAATAAAATTGATTGCATTCCAATATCATATATAGATAAACACGTAGTCACATCTCAAAACACAACTAACTAATGAGAGAAATAAGTTTATGTTAGTAGAATATTGTGCGAAAGATAAAAATATCTAATACTATTTCAATAGGCGAAAGAAAAACACAAAACCAACCGACACTTAGGGATTGGAATTTGGAACATTATGTAACAATTAACTTTATAATAAGTTACTATTTATACATTTAATATTAATTCTATAATCTTACTTAAAATGTTGCCTTTACGGCGCCCCATCCACCAATTCCTACCAACTGAAAAAAAAACACATGATTTTAATTAACCCTCACCCGGCCCACCCTGACCCTGACCCATATGGTTCACTATTGTTCCGTCCTTTCCCTGACATAAACCTTTAGTCCACCCGCCATATGCGCTGTCAGCAACGGGACAAAAACCGGCTCATTATTTTCACTCACTCGTCTAAATTCAAACCGTTTCAAAACCGTGGCCATCACGTATTTCATCTGAATGAACGCCATTTCCGTCCCCAAACACATCCTTGGTCCCGCTTGAAACACCGGAAACTTGAACGCACTCACCGTTTTCAACTCCCCGTTTTGGAACCACCTCTCCGGTTTGAACTCTAGCCGGTCTTTTCCCCACAGCTCCTTCATCCGTCCCATTCCGTATGGAAAATACGTCACTCTATCCCCTTTTCTCACTTGAGTTCCGTCCGGGAGAATGTCCGCGGCTGCTGCATGCTTTGAATCCCATGCTACTGGTGGGTATAGCCTCATTGACTCGCATAAACACGCTTTCAAATACTTCATATCTTTCAACTCTTCGTAACCGTAACCCAACGACGTGGTTTTCGAATCGTGATTGGACAATAAAGTGGCTTCGTTGATTATGGTTTGTTCGATGTTCAGGTGGTTTGTGAGCAACCAAAAGAGCCATGTCATGGCAGCTGAGGTGGTGTCGCGGCCAGCCATTATGAAGCTTACGATCATGTCTCTTATGACTTCCTCGTTGAGGCCGGCCGATAAGAGACGAGATAACAGATCGCTGTTGTTGTGTGTTTGGTTATGATTATGATTTTTATTATCGTTGTTATTGAGGACTTTGTTGTGAATGATATTGGAGATCCATTCGTGAACCGTTTGAACAACTTGTTTTAGCTTCTTTTCAGAGCCGAGGTTGAGCATGCGCTTGACCTTCCACGTGAGGTAGAGTGGTGTCACTGCCCGCCTTGCGCTGATCGCCGTTGCCACGTCGAATGCTTTTACAATTTCTGGGACTGGGCGCGACATGTCTAAACATTGCTCGTCCGTTCCCAACGTTACCTGAGAAAATGTAAACAACAAACAAAATCAATCAACCTATCCAAATTGGTGAACTTCTCGATTAGTAAGTTTGGTAGAATTTTAGGTGCAAATCTAGATCATCATACATATCTCTCCAATAACTAACATGGAAGTAACGATCAATTCTTATAAAAAGTTCCCTTGTCATGTGACAATTTTTAATTCAACAACTTTTTCAGCTTTTCAAGGAGAAATAATGCAACTCAGCATGTACTGTCAAAGTGTTTTTCTTTTCATTATAGGTAATACATAGCTGCAATCACATTTCTTATGGTCCAAACCATATGGTTCCATGTGATAAATTTATCATAATTTTAAAAATTGATTAAATTATGTAAAAATGTTCTCAAACCTTACAATCTGTTTAAAAAATACTTCTATAATAAAAAAAATTAGGTCATCAAATTGTTTTAGGTTTTTGCAACACAGTTTTATACTCAAGGTTTTAAAGAATTGTTCTTCCAAGGGTCATATTGAAACAATAATATTGCAATTTTATTAAATATATGAGTATTTTTTGTTATTTTGGAAACAAATTAAACAGAAAAGCTGAAGTACTTTTAAGGGTAGCAGTACTGTATTGTGTTTTAGTTGAATACAATATTATATATAATACATACAAAAATTGAAGTCATGCATGCAAGAAGATAAATATATGATCATGGAGAGATCGATCACAAACCTTACAAACGGTGTCAAAAGCTAGTCTTCCCAAAACATCTTGCAAATCAAGAACAGCGTTAGTTCTCGCAGCGTTATGAAGCAACGGAATTAAACGAAAATGAACTTCATCTTCAAGCGTTTTAACCACGAATTCCCTTAACGACTTAGCGGAAAATGCATGACTGGCAAGCTTCCTTTGTGTGGACCATAAATCGCCATCGACGTTAAAAATGCCACACCCAAGTAGATCGCCAAGTATATCAGTAAACGGCTTCCCTTTAGGATAATTAAGGAAATTAGTCTTCAACATGTGTTCTACATTGGCTGGGTTAGCCGTCAGAATGGTCCGCCTCGAACCGAGCCGATGCATGACGATAGTCTGAGTGGGTGAGTCGGACAGCAGATCGGTGTACCAGGCTAGAAGCCTACGGCGGTTTTTGTAAAAAGAAATCAAGCAACCAATGAAAGGATATGAAGATGGAGAATAGTAAAAGCGCTTTCTAGAGAAGCAGTAGAATTTGAATATGCAAAGGTAGAGAAGAAAAAAAGCCCATAAAGAAGTTGAGAGAAGTAGGAAGAGGGACATGGTGAAGTAGATCATGATTGTTGTTATATGCTTTAGGGTCCTTTCTATTGGTTTTGAAGAGGAAAGGAGAGAATGAATTAAATATTTATAGGGTTGGGGAAATGAAGAGAGCTGGAAAAAATAAGACCACGTGGGGGAATTACACTTTCTTTTTTTCTTGTGAGAAAAGAATTAAAAGAATTAATTGAGAAATTTTTAGGGTTTTTTTTAGATAAAGTGATAAGACAGACGTTATTGTCCAAATTATCTTCAAAAAGAATTAAAACGTGGCTAACTTTTTTCTTCCTCTTCACTTTATTGTTTTCTTTTATTTAATTTATGTGATGATTTATTATTATACCATTAGAATTGGAAATCCAATATTATTTTATTTCATTCTTCACCAATTTGATAATATGAATTGGAACAACCAACTAAGAATGTTGAACAAAACTCTGGCTAGTTAGAGACTGGTCCACATGATGAAACTAAATGACTAAATACATATTGGGTTTTCTAGTAAAAAACTTATAGATGATGACAGCTGTGGGATTTGAACCCACGCCCTTTCGGACCAGAGCCTAAATCTGGCGCCTTAGACCACTCGGCCAAACTGTCTTGTTGAGATCAATTTTGGTTTTTCGTTATATAATCCTTTTATCTTTGATTTACAATCTGTTTGGATTGACTTAAGTAAAAAATATTATTCAATAAGCTCATTTTTGTGATACAGTTAAAAAATAGTTTCGAACAGCTTTCAAACACTTTAACTTTTTTTTTTTTTTTTTTTTTTATATATTAAACAGTTAAAAATATAATTCAAACACTGTTAAGTTAAATAAGGATTTTTCTTTGATGGTGATAAATATATATTGGTCAATGAAAATAATAGTCATTGCGAAGGAAAAAAAAAACGGGACCAAGAGAGCAAGAAATATAGGAATGTTAAGAGTCAAATATAATAAAGTCTACAATTTAGATTTGAAGTTTGAAAATATAAAATAATATTAAGATAATAAAAATATTACTAATATATCTCTTCCTTTCAATACTTTTGTTTACCCTTTACATTTATAATCACTTTTTATACGTTTTTTACGTTTTTTCTCGTAATGTATCACTTTTGGATTGAGGCGTGATGATGATACTGTGACCTAATTAAAATGTTACTGTTGCATAGTATAATTACTAATAAACTACATATTATTACAACGAATTAATTTGATTTCATAGGTTATAATTTGATTATTGGAAAAGTTATTTTTAAAAAAATAAAAACAAAGACCGTACGTAATAATAATTATTATTTTGAAACAAAAAGGTAAAGAGAAGGTAAATGAGAGACACGTGTGAAATGTGCTAAATGAATATAAAAGAGGTTATGACAAAATTCATATATGTATGCATGTCGATGCAAGTCTACAAAACAACAGCTGCATCTTTATGGATTTTCGTATCAAATAAATTTAAATCTTTACCGACTAACTTCATCCAACAGAAATTATACTTATACCCATCTTTTTTTAATGTTCTTTTTAGCCTTTTTTTTTTTTTTCCTTCCTTCTTCTAAAAATAATTAAAACCTACTAAAATATTATTGTTTATTTCTTTCAATATCATGCCTAGCTTGTATTGAATTGCATTTGCATCCGATTATTAGAAGAAAAAAATTTTAATTATTGTAAATTAAATTATTTATTAATGAAAATGTGTCAAAAATAACAAATTTGATAAAATATTTACAACAAACCGTAAAATTTTATATTATCGATAGAATTTAAAATTTTGTTATAACATGTAAATGTTTTAGTATGTTTTGCTATATTTAAAATGTCGATTTATTAATTTACTCAAAAGTTCTTGTTAGTTTCATTCAGTTTTTGTGAAAAAATAATATCAACTTTTTTTTTATTATTTAGCTTTAATTTCTTAAAAATAAAATGCCACCTTTCTCAATCTCAAATTTATTATTCCAAACTAATATATTTTGGCACGTGTTATTTTTTATTTAGAAAAGTGGACAAGTGGCAAAATTACACTTAAAGTACCGTAGAAGT
Organism: Cucumis hystrix; assembly: GCA_025688845.1. Lineage (NCBI taxonomy): Eukaryota > Viridiplantae > Streptophyta > Magnoliopsida > Cucurbitales > Cucurbitaceae > Cucumis > Cucumis hystrix. The sequence continues at coordinate 29,599,579 of CM046884.1, forward strand.
TGCAATTGTTTTGATGGAAAAAATTGACTTATATACAATTGTTGAGATTATAATAATTATATAAGTTCGTGAGTGCAGTTTTTTATTAGAATCTAATTTCTAGTTGCTATAAGTTTGGAGGGTCTAATATTTTAATATTCAAAGAGATCGAGAGGTATAAGGATGTATTTGCCACTGCCACCAAACTTTATCAGTCGTCTTTTTGCAATTCACACTCAAATCTATTTTCAAATTTTAATTTAGTCTAAAAGTAAGAAAATTATAAAAAAAAAAAAAAAAAAAAAAGGACAAAAATTAAGTAGAATAGATTTATGTTTTTTTAATGAATTTGTTTTTTATTTTAGTTCTAAAAAACTCCAAAATTAATTACTATGATTGATAAATTAATGCTAAATTTGCGTACTTTTTAAGTTATATTTTCATGGCTTTGATTAAGTCCATTGTAAAAACAATTTTTATATATTATAAGTAGTTTTTGATTTTTTAATTCAATTATTTGACTTAGTGGTTTTCTAAAAACACAGCAACTAACAATCATATAGAAACAAATAATACAAAATAAATATCTTTTTATTAAAAAGAAAAAAGAAGAAAGATAGTTTGTGAGAGTGTTATAATTAAGCACGTAGGGAAATTAGGCATCAGTCAGTACTTCAATCGAGCAAAAGGTCTCAATGCCAAAATGACAGATGACTTTAAATAAATTACAAAAGAAAATAAGTTAGGCCGAAATTTGAGCAGAAAAATATAAACACAAAGAAAAGAGTGTGTGAGGAAAAATAAAATAAAAGCAAATGTCTCGAATGTGAAGTTGACAAAAGGCTCTGATGAGACGGCCGAGAACGATAGATAGATATCATGTGGATTTTCCAAATTTGTGATTTTTAATTTTCTTCTCAAACCAAAACCCACACCCACCGTCTTACTTAATTCACACACCCTTCTTATTCTTTAATTTTAATCTCTAATAATGTTAATTTAAAACAATGATATTTGAAAGGACACATTATTCCACTATTTTAACTCTTTTACACATTTATTACTTATCATTTTTTCTGCTACCATCTTTATTAAACACAGGCTGCATCCACGTAAACTATGTTATAACCTATGGTAATGCAAATAACAAGAAGCATTCAAGAAATGAAATTAGAAAAAGCTAAGAACCAAAACACTATTTTTCCTCTACTTTTTTTCTTGAAAAACAAAATTGGTATCTCTTTCAAAATTCAAGTAGTCGGCGCCGCAAGAGATAAAATAGGGGGAATCAAACTGAGATGAAATAATAATAATGCATGTGTAACGCAGTCGTGAGAGAGAGAATGATATATATATATATATATATAATAAGCGTGACAAAAATAAAAATTATAATATATAGTTTTTTTTTCTTTTGATGATAACTGATTTTTAAAGATTAAAAAATAACATCACCGGCCAAAAGTGGACACCTCTAGGACCCCACTTGTGTGGCCGGAGCGGCCACACTCCTAATTAGCCCTTTTATTTTATCTTCATATATTATATGGTTTTTTTTCTTTTGTTTTGGATGGTGATGGTGATAGTGAGCAGTGGGGGACTTTGGACGACATGTCGACGAAGACTTTCTGATGGCGGTGCTCAATTAAGTCCACGATTATTGTTTCCAATCATGCTATTGCTGTTTGGTTGAAAACGACTAGTCGTTCGTTGGAAGCCACTGGAGGTATATGTTGGAGTTCAATTTTTTTTACTCTCTCTCAATTGTCGACCTGCCCACTAAACGGTTTAATTTCTTTGATAATATGTATCTTGTCGACTTGGGTCTTCTTTGGGTGAAAAAAGTCCATGCTGACAGATTTTGATCATATCATAAGTTCTTGACCGACTAATATCGATTAGGTCCACGTAATTATGTTGTACTTTTGGTTACTATTAATTTTGTTGTATACTTTACTCATCAAATTAAAACGGGGGTAGAACAAAAATTTCCTTTCACATTTTAAAAGTGTAGAATGGAACTCTCTCTCACAAAAGCAATAAGAATATTCGTAATTATAATTCTCATAAGAAAAGAAACCCAAATTACAAAAAACAATGGGAATTGCCATAATAAAAAATTTCATTTCTCACAAGCATGATATAATTGTTCTTGATAATTTTCAGCCGACGCCTACATTCTTCAGTAAGGACAAAGACAGATTGTATGTAATCTAAGTCCAAAACGTTAAAACTCAAAGCCAAGAAAAACTATGTGATTGTGCACAGAATGAAACCTAAACACCACCACTCGTTTAAATCTCAAGATTATAAAGGATGTAGAAATAATATTGCAATTAATTTGTTTTTTATTATAAAAGATTAAGCTATCTTAGTTCAGTTTAGCTAAATAACAACTAGATCGAAAGTATCCAGTTAAAAAAATGTCTCGAAAGTATAGGAGAATTTCAAACAAAGAAGATTTAAACAAAGAAAGTGAGAAAAACACACCTTAATTCATCTCTATAATTTATAACTATGAACGCTTTGTTCCCATCATCAAAATGAATACAGATATCAATGGAACAGCGCTTTGGTTTTCCAAAAACCACCATTAGTGCAAATTCTAAGTACACCCATACTACTCCTAACTACACATTTAAATGTTGAGAAAACAGTAATCCACAACTTCCTCGGTTTCGTTTGCCTAATTATGGTGATGAAGATTTGCAGATGACAGATGTTTAGCTCCTTTAGCAGTCGTCGTCTAACCATCAGCGCTTCTCAAACGGGCAATTAATTCATCCTGCACCAGATTGGTCAAAAAATCCTCAAACACCGGTTTGGAGCATGGTTGGAAGTGCTATTGAATATAGAACAGAAGGGATTTTAACCATTTAAAAATTACTTGCATCCATTTACTTATTCAACAAGATTAGTTACAATAGAATATACTTGCCTTCTTTCCTCTGAGCGAGAGGCCTTTAGCCTTGAGAAGGGCACGCAGCCTCTCTACAGTCAAATTCTGTAGATCCTTAGTTGGTGTTTCATTGTTTGATGCTCCTGGATGAATGACAGCAACCATATAATAATCAGATTTGGAACACAAAACCATAAATCAATTAGAAAATAAAGAGTTGAAAAACATCCTCCCCTGAATGGCATTTGTGTTTTAATTTGCAAATATACGTTAATAACTAATTTAACTGTTGGATGAATTTCTAGACGTTAACCGCTAAAGAAAGTATGATGCACTGGGTTCTTTAAGGGGTGAGATTTTTCTTGTTAATATGCAGAACACAGCCATTATCTATAACATGTAAAAGGTTGTCTACAACCACAACCTATAACATTGTGGACTGCTGTTATTCTAGGTAATCCCCAATTTTTGTTCTTTCATTCTTGTAGAGACAACATACTGGGCGACATTTTTTTTTATCCACAATTAATTTAAGATCCCAGGAAAGCACCTGATCTATATAATGCCTAAGAAAATAGATGCAGGGATGTTGAGAAATCTAAGGAGGTCTAATATTTCTGTTAGGGCATCAATCATTAGACCGTACTGTAATCTTATGACATTATTCTCGTTCTTTTGGACCGGAGTTGTTTTTGTTGTTAGTGTGAAACTCCTGTTTTCTGGAGGATTGTTTTCTCTAACGACCTCATATGCTTAGTTAGGTTTCTAACCAAATATATAAATATGACGCCTAAGAAAAATAATGGGACTATATGAGAAAATAAATGCCCTAAGACTGCATTAAGAACCCGCTGCACAGACATTGAATTTCAACTCTAGTGAAGAACATATGCAAGGAGTAATGGGTCAGTCAACCAATTTATCCTCAGAATACATGATCGAGCAGAACTTACCTTTGGATGAACATACTTGTGCGGCCTTCTTTGCTCTGCTTTCTGAAATTTTTTCCCCAGCCCTGAAAATATCAGGGTAGCATAACTGAGACTTAATATTACCTAGAAGTCAAAACCAAAATTATGTATTCCAACAAAGAAAAAGAAAAAGGAAATATGCCTACAAGCATCATGTGATAAGAAACAACAATCCATTGTTTGCATCCAGTGCTACATGCACAAGGAGATGCAGCAGAATCTGACAGTTTAAACAAAAGTCGACCAACTAGCAATCTAAAAAGATCATCTGTTATGATGGTACCTCTTTCGAGATGACTCGGCTGTAGCTACTCCTTTTCCATCCTTTGAGCTGGAATTTTTAAGCATTAAAGATCTAATTAGTATATTCTGCTGGTTTGTCTTGATTTCTTGATCCTCTGGATGGAAGATGGGCATAAACATTTATCAAATTTTTATGTATTCATAATAGGTAACTTAAAATAAGAAGAAGAAGAGGGGAAAATAAACATATAGTGGCAAGGTGGTTGGTGCATTTGGCTCTTCCAAAAAGTAGTAAGAACTATTCAGTAGAATTGATTCAAGATGAATCTCAGATCTCATTCCTGATAATGTGACTGTAACACATTACACATCCCCCAAATATCGTTTGATTTGACAGTGTACATTTCACAAAATATATAAAATAACCAATCAGCACAACCTTAACTACACAAAATGAACTTGTTCCAAACTTTGTAGACCCCTGCACAAGCACTATGATTATCCTTCCTCAGTTCTTGTGTAAATCAAATATCTAGTGAACAATGGTTCAGTCTTACATACTTACAGTGCTGCTTCGTGGCATGTCCACTGTCTTATGAGCTTAAACTGTTGCTTTATGTTTAGTAAAATAAATATGTAGAGAAATAAAAGATCACCTGGTGGTGCGGTGTCATGAAGGCAGATGTACACCCGCATACTTCCCTATATAAACATATTGTTTCAATATAGATAATAATCTCGATAAATACACACAAATGACTATAAATGCCAAAGAAAAAGAACTAGAAAAAGAAAGAAACTTCATTGATTTCTCAGCAAAGATAATACAACAAAATGCCTTTACACCATAATGTGGTTACAAATCTTCCAACATAATTAATAATAACACGACACACACAGACACTCTACAGTTCAATGATTCAGACTAAAGTGATAACGAACGCGACAGCTCAAACACTCAGATCACCCAAATGCATCATTGCAAAACCTAGCCATACGAACACTGAAATTACCAAGTTCTTATACTTCAGACTAGAGTGATAACGAACTCGATAACTCCAACACTCAGACCACCCAAATGCATTATCACAAACCTAGCCATAGGAAAACTCAAATTACCAAGCTTTTATAACTGTAAACAACTGGTCTGTCTTTAATTGCTAATATTATTGAAGCTAAAAAATGACAGTAGGGAACGCAGTAGCATCCCTTAAAGCATTCTTTTGAATAATTCTAAAACGAAGAGAGATTCAACCCCTCTTAAGTCTTAAATGCTGAGACTCAAATGCATTGTGTTACAAAACACAAAGATGTAAAATTCCCATGTCTTCGGATCAAAGTGATTGATTAAACTGTACATAATTGATCACTAAATGGAATTTTACCAAAGTAAATGTATTCAAATGTGAGAAAATACACAAAATCATAGAAAATAGCAATATTTCAAGGAAGAGTAGAAGAAACATTACCGGATTTGAGGAGGGAACGGTAGAAGAGAAGAAGCCACGGGAAGGAAGGTCGCCAAGGAACTTGGAAGCGCCGTGACCAGAAGAAGAAGAGGAAGGCGCCATGGCGAGAAACCCTCGCAAAGAACAAGAGAGAAAGATGATCAGTCAAATCCGAATGATAGAGAAAAAGCCCACTTCGCTAAATTCACGGGAGTGGAAACATTCCAAGCGCGGTAAAATCTTTGCGGGCCTCTTCGTGTGCGTGACGAACGCACCTCTAAATTTTATCTTAAGTTTTACGCTCTTCGTTTTGGAATTTTAATGCCCCAATTCCAATCATTGCTAACTCTAAAACTATAGGGTTCAATGTAATTGTTATAATAATTGAAATTTAGATATTTGTGTAACTTATTGTGGTATTAGAATATCAAATGGTAGGTTTAATTAAAGATAATTGAGGTGGAGACTAACATGAATGTAGCTCAACTGTCAATTTTTAGTTATGTGATTCGACCTCTCACTTTATGTATTATAGAAAGACAAAATAGAGAGATGGAGAGGCAGTCACCAAAAGTGAGTTTTGTTAATTGATGTGCACTTCTATTTTAGAAGTTGAATATTTTTCGAAGTGTATTTGTACCAGTTGAGCTAAACTATTGTTGATCAATTGAAGTAAGATATTTGATCTTCATCATCAATTATTGTACTACAGAGAGAGAGGAAGTATTAGGTACTCGGTCTAAAACCAAACTATAACATCAATAATACATCACCAAACTCTTCTAGTATTTTAATACTATTTTCAAGAACAACGCATGAGAAAACGAAATTAGACCTCTAAACATTTTGAGGGAAAAAAACAATGTTTTCTTATAGTATAGGAGCGAACTCTAAAAAATAGTGATTGTGCACCAATTATACAAATTTATCAATTAGGTACTGTTAACACTATTTCAAAACCCTATTTTGCTACCCTTTTTACTATTTTACCTTCACCATTTTTTTATTATTATTTGCTATCGTGTCTACTATTTTCTTATCAACCTAAAATACTTTATATCTCAATACACACACAATTATAAAGTTTACGTCTCAAATGTGTATTTTTATAACTCAAACTAAAATAATTTATACCTCAAACACAAACTATCATAACCAAAAACGATAATATCTACTACTATAATAACCAATCTTTTGCCCCAAGTAATTCTAAATGTCTAATATATTAACAGACAATACATATCTTAACCAATTGAACTACATTAAAACTCAATAGTAACTCATATATTAAAACAACTCCATACATTAGTCAATCTAGTCATACCTTAGTACACAAGAGATATTGATTAATATCTCATATACTAATGCCTGGATCTTCTTCCTACATCCCATCTACCTCCTAAGGATTGAATTAAGAAAAACCATAAGCCACAATGCATATTATTAGGAGAATTCCCAACTGAAATACGCCAGAAGTGCTTGTGAATTCTAGCCATGGGCTGAGCCTGCACGCACACACCTAACGGCCCACTCTATCAAATTGAATATACACAAAAGCATAGTAATAATAATAAGAGAATATACAAAAACACAAGAGACGTAGCAAATTTAGTTCGTGGCCGCCACGGCAGCACGCGAAGAGCCCATGAGATGGCGCCACATCAACAACAAAAGAAAGTGAAGACAAAAGCTTGCGGGTCCGGCGCACGTTAGCATGGCCCGCCACTGGCCAGCAGTAAACTTAGGATAAGAAGAAAGAAGAAAAAGTGGTTTCTTTTATTTGCAATTCGACAAATCTCGGATAAGCATTAGAGTACTGTAAGTGTAAAAAGAACGCAGATCTATGTTGACCACTACACCCCCACCATCACAACCCTCCACTTTGCCAAAGTCCGCATTTTGAACGCCTAAGATTGAACCAAACGACATGAAACTAAAACTCTGCTATTGTACAATAGCATTCCTCATTGAATTAGTACTTATTTATGCCTTCCCAGCTCCATGATTAAATGATTCAACCAACAAAATATCCTAAAAAACTGTTCTGAAAAAGCGAGAAAGGGAAGAAATTTGTAGGATCATTTGGGAGAGAAAGGGAAAAGGGAAATTATGGTAATGGGAGAAGAGAGTCCGAGAAGCCCAGAGGCGAAGGTGGGGATGCAAGTAGAAGATTTATGGGACATTCAAGAACCGCAGCTCAGTCCTACTGAAAAACTTAATGCTTGCTTTGAAAGCATCCCTGTTTCTGCCTTTCCTCCTGCCCCTCTTCATCAAGGTATTTTTATTGATTATGTACGGTTTCTGATTCCCAGCTAGAAATTTTTGTGAAATGATTACACATTAGTTTAAACTTCTGGGTCAATCGGTGGGTGGTTGAAGAATTTGTATGGTATGATCTAGACTAAGGGGGTGTTTTTATTTTATTTGTTTGAAGAATCTATCATTGATTTGGATGGTTTTGAAGTGAGTTTGTGTTTATTTAGGGATTGAGATAAGATCGGACAGTAGTTTAGCTGAAGCGGTTCAAATTTTGGCTGAGCATAAGATTCTCAGTGCGCCTGTGGTGGATGTTGATGCACCTGATCATGCTAGTTGGATTGATAGATACATTGGTATTGTTGAGTTTGCTGGAATTGCTGTTTGGATTCTTCATCAGGTTTGAATTTTGCCAATGAAGCTTCCTATGGATTCAATTTTATGAATGAAAATTATATATTTTTTTAATAAATGTGAATGTTATATGTTCGATTCTTCATGTTAACATGTTGCATCATGTCAATTCTCCGAAGCATTGGGATTAAGTCAATCCGTTTTGAGGATATAGTGAAAAGAGATTCTTTGTTTGTGTTACTTTATGTGTTTAATTCAAACTGTTGTAAGTGTATTGTTAAAATCATGTTTGAGAACAGTTTAGTTTTCTGTTTTTTTAAAGAAACACTTCAATTCAATCCATAGTTAAATTCTATAAACAAAATGCTTTTGAATACTACTTTCTTTAGTTTTCAATTCTGTTTTTTGAATTTATTAGTTGAAATGGTAGCAAAATAAAGAAACTTATAGGTGGGAGTAGTGTTTATGAGTTTAGTTTTCAAAAGCCATAAACCCAAAATAAATGGATATCAGAAGGGGCATAAGTTTTCTTGTCATTTCAGTGAGATCTCGGACTGGTGATTTGTCTTGCAGTCGGAACCTCCATCTCCAAGGAGTCGTAGCGGTGGGAATGCTCTGGCTGCAGCAACAAATGGGGCGATATCTCCTTTAGAACAGCAGGTACTAGGCCCGGAATCTGCTGCAGCCACCCCCGGAAGCTTTTTCGAATCCTTAACTTCCTCTGAATTGTATAAGAGCACCCAGGTTTGATCTCCTTTGCAAGATAAAGGACAATCTCTTCTCAGCTTCTAGCTGGTGAATGTGGCTTTGCTTCATATTCATCAAATCTTCTAAATGTATAGGTGAGAGACATTTCGGGATCTTTTCGTTGGGCCCCATTTCTAGCTTTGCAGACGTCGAATTCCTTCTTGACTATGCTCTTACTTTTATCAAAGTACAAAATGAAGAGCATACCAGTTGTGGACTTGGGGGAGGGAAAGATTGAGAACATCATCACACAATCAGCTGTGATTCACATGTTAGCAGAATGTGCAGGGCTTCAATGGTTTGAAAGATGGGGAACAAAGACGGTATCCGAGCTCGGTCTTCCAATGATGTCACCAGCTTCTATTGTCAAGGTCCATTTTCCAGATATCCATTCTTCATCACATTAGCAATTTAGAAATACGTTTACTTGCAATCCTATTATCTGCTATTTATCATTTATCTTTCTTCATTGTCGTGTTGCTTTGTCGCAGGTGTACGAGGATGAACCCGTTTTACAAGCATTCAAACTAATGAGGAAGAAGAGGGTTGGAGGTATACCTGTTATTGAAAAGGGTGGCAGAGCAGTAGGCAACATTAGTTTAAGAGATATTCATTTCTTGCTCACTGCACCAGAAATCTACCATGATTACAGGTTTGCGATCAATACTTTGATACTCATTAGCCATTGTTGATTTGTAGGTGAAGTTTTCCATTTTCGGTTAAGAATAAACGAAAGAGTAATAACTTAGTTACTTGGGCTCTCGTCTTACTTCCGACAGATCGATAACGGCGAGAAACTTCCTAACTGCAGTTAGAGACTACTTAGAGAAGCACGAAGAGTCCTCTCCAATGCTAAGCAACATGATTACGTGCAAGAAGGACAACACAATAAAGGATCTGATTTTGATGCTTGACTCGAAGAAGATCCATCGTGTGTACGTCGTCGACGATGATGGTAATCTAGAAGGAGTTATCACTCTTAGAGACATCATCTCGAGGTTAGTCCACGAACCGCGCGGTTACTTTGGCGATTTCTTCGATGGTGTTCTGCCATTGCCTCAAAACAGTCGGGTTTGAAAATGAAATACTTGCCAGCGACAACAACAAGTCCAGATATTGTTGTCAAGTTACTTAGGATCAACATTTTGGGTCTCTTAATTCAGTGTTGTAGTGTTGTGTTCGGGTGTGTTCACTAATCCTTCGTCTTTGACAGTTTGTTGGATGGATTGAACGTGCGGAGTGTAATATAGACAATGGATAGATAACCTGTAAATAGTTCTCTTTGTATTTGCCACTTTTTCTCTAAATTTTTCGTTGGCTTTTGTTCGGTGGCATGGCATGACATAATAAGAGGAATGAAAAAATAACACTAATGCTTTTGAGTGTGATATATACTTAAACTTGCAGTTGTTTCTTTTCCAGTTAAAATGGTTGATTTGGTGGTTTAATAATAAGAACTAATTTATCCTTCATAATTTGGGATCTATCCATTTATACTCGTATATTTTAGAACATATTTCCATTCCTAATTTTAAAATTCTCCAAACTTGCATCATTTTGAATAAAAAACGAGGATAATTAGATTTTAAATAATTAAGTATATATTAAAATGTTAAAAATATTATAAATATAACCATTAAATTTAACCATGTTTTTAAAAAATTATAAATATAGTAAAATTTGTTAAAGATAAATTATATTATAGGTATTGGTCTATCATTAATATATCAACTACACCGACATGGTTACATATTCTGATTACCCAAATTTACAAAAGAGTTAAAATTGTGATTGCTGCTGTAATTAATAGGTTCGTCGTCAGGAATTACCTAAAAGCCCAATGTTGAGAGCCCAATAATGAATAAACCCAAATTTGGAATTTCCTCCTGGACGGGTAATATACGGTATCACCGCAGGGGAATGGAAGACTGGCTTTCATTCCGAACCACCGCGAATTGAGCGAATATGGCACCGCATGACATTCGCCGTCCACACAAACGCCCCGCGATCTCTGATCAGCAGAAGCGGCGGGAACTTTCTTTGCAAAGGCAACAGCAGAATCGCCGCGATGCTCAGCAACAAGCTCGTTCCTTAGCCTCCACGCTTCTCTCCCTCTCATCCTCATTCGACGAGCCTAGTACCTCCGAGCCGGTGCTGGAAATTGAACTAAACGAACTCGAATCCGGAACGGAATGTTCTCCGGATATTTTACCGGAACGTGAGTTTAACGAACCTGCTCTGAAGGAACTCGATGTTCGCCAGGCATCGAAGCTCAAAAGTTCAGAGGCTCGTAAGTGGTTTTCGAAGCAACTGCTGCTTCCTGAGTGGATGATAGACGTTCCCGATCGACTTAGCGATGACTGGTTATATTTCTTTTTTCGTCTCTTCGTTTCTAGCTATTTACGTTTATGTTTTCTTCAACTTAATTTCTCCGGTTTGTTTCTTTCTCCTAGTTGCGTGTTTGCATTCAAATTCAAATTTCTCCGGTTGTTTCGTTCTCACTTACATTCGGTGCTAGGTCAATTTAACGTCTCAAGCTAAATTTGGATTGCTGATTTTTGTTTGTTTGCTTGAGTATATGATTTTCCTCGTCATGCATAATGCTTTCTGCTTGCATTTCTGACGTCAACAAGTGTTCAGAAAACGAATAAGTAAAGGAGAAAGAAAATCTTAATCTCTCTGTCGAATGATCGAAGCCGAGAGTGATGTTTCTACTATTCCTTGGATGTTATATAGGTACGTGTTTGCAAGGCCTTCCGGTAAACGGTGCTTTGTAGTTTCATCCAATGGAACAACTATCAGTAGGCTACGAAATGGATCGATTCTGCATCGCTTTCCTTCTGCTTTACCTAACGGAGCAAAGACAAAGAAAGCCTCTGGTTCCGGTCAAACATATTCTATTCTAGATTGTATATTTCATGAAGTAAGTTTCTCATAACTCTTATGCCATTTCGTAGTCCACGTTTTTTACTGATGAATAAAGGTTCGAATCTCCTGTAGACAGATCAAACGTACTACGTCATTGATATGATTTGTTGGCGAGGATATTCTCTTTATGATTGCGCAGCCGAGTTCCGGTTCTTCTGGCTCAATTCCAAGCTCGCTGAAAGTGGAGCTTGTGAACCGCCTTCATACTATCACAAGTTTAAATTCAGCTTGGTACCTGTATCCTCATGCGATCAAAATGGTCTCTATGCAGCCTATGCAGGAGCAGCACCTTTTGTCAAGGATGGTCTATTATTTTACAACAAGTAAGATCTATCATCAAGAAAGGATTTAACACTTTTCGAGTTCTCTTTCTTCTCCTTCTAAATTAGGATTTAATTTAAATTTATTTCATATATAATTAGCAAACATCTGTGATCTCCTTTTGGAATATTTCGAAACATGTGGAACACTCCATATCTGTAGAATTAAATATTTAACAATTTTCAGGTTATAATGTCTTGATATTTATTCTTGATAATCGATACGCCCTGTACTTCATATTAAGTTCTTCATTTCATTTCAGGAATTTCTTTCTGTGTTTATAAGGTATGACTTCGTTGATCCCATACTAAGCTGTCTTTGTCCTAGGCATTCCCATTACCAGCCAGGAAATACACCACTTGCATTGGTCTGGAAAGATGAGAATTGCAGTCAATATGTTATTGACACGGATAGTAATGGAAAAGTTCCAAGCCAACAGCAGGTACTTTCTATCGACATTTCCTTGTACCTCTTTTTTTAAAAATAAAAAAACTATACGACTGTTTGCAATTGTATTTTTTATTTCTCTCTTCCTTTATAAATAATGTTGCTGCTATTGTACTTTCTAGCAATTGTGTGATCAATGATCCATGAGATGGATCTGCTCTCTTGTCTCATGCAGTTTATAATGCAATTTTTTTTTTTCTATTTGAATGACCAGCTGGTTTTGGAGCTACAAAGTGATGGGAAGGTGGCTACATCAGATGATCCTCCTGTGAACTTTGGTTGCTTAGATGGTGACTTTCTCGGAAAGGTTCTGTTCCTCTAAACTTAGCCATTTCTTTTGGTTCATTAGTTTTGAAATTCTTTTGTTTATTACATGTTGCTTCCTTTGACTGCATTTTTTCTTGGAATGTGGTCCCTGGTTATTTGTCCTCTTTCTGTCATTGTGTGTAGTTTGGCATGGTGCCACATCTGTATATGGTAGCTTTTGAATTTTAATGTTGTTATTTGGGCTTGACTTAATTGAAGAAACTGTTGATTGAGATTTGCACCTTCTAAAGGGATTGGACATTGAAAATTGTTGACTGATTAAGGCATATACCCATCAACCTAGAGGTCAACAATTTCAATCTCACTCCCACATCTTGTTAAACTCAAAAAAAGAAAAGAAAAAGGAAAGTAATTAGTCATTAACTACTGTCATGTGAGGTGGTATGTATGAGGTCAATTTTTAAAAATTAACCTGGATGGTTTTATTGAGGGAAATATTAAATAGCATGTTAACAGGAAAAATACACTACCAAAAAACTATTTACTGACTGGTTCTTTTCACTTCACTAAATTCTAAGCTAATTAAGACAAACTTTAATTTACAGTCATGACATTGAGCCACTAAGAGGCTATTATTGTAAGGAATCGGGATTCAATCACACTCTCGAATAGTTTTAGCAATGACCAAACCTTTATACCCCATCTAGCAAGCATTGCAGCCTTCTTACACCACCTAGTGAAAGTTGCAGCAGAAAGGATAAAATTTAATAGTAAAGAGGGTGGGCTTGGCATGTTTTCAATCCTTGATTTCTGTAACTTCTTTTTATTGCTAGTCCATTAGATTTTAGTGTGCTAAGGTTGAGATTTGGCTTGTTTAAGAATGAGAATATGTGAGTACAAACTTACAATTACAACACCTTTAATGTATGGAGTTTTTTTTTCTCCCTGCCCCGCCTTGCCATGCCTTGCTAAATTTTGCTGGTTGAGAATTGCAATAACTAGTCTGTTTTACATTATTGTTATTTTTTTACAACCATCTTACTTTGCTGATGATGGAGGGATAGAGAATAGAAAGAGTTTAGGAACTTTTTTTCCCAAGTTACATGCTACATCAAAATCCTGAACACTTATCGATACTGGAGATTTACAGCCTGATGGTGACAAGTAGACGGATAATAGGAGATACATTTCACTTTGGAGGGGATCAAGAGTGTGTTGTTTGGTAATAGAATTTTTTTAGTACAATAAGTGTCGGGGGATTTGAACCACAAACCTTTTGGTCACTAATACGCTCATATGCCCGTTGAGTTGACTATACTCTCTTTGGAATGGTAAGGGAGTTGTAAGTCTCCTATCCCATGATTTTTTGTTGGCTTTTGGGTTGAACTCATCTCATAGGTTTTCATTTCCTCAGGAGCATCTATGGACACAACTATAGAAGACTTGTATTTATTTCTTTGTAGGAGCCGAGTGTATCAAACGTCATGGATTTTAGATCCACGAGTGTCACTCTCTTTAAAAGCATTCCTACAACTTTTTAAGGGGATGGTATTGGTTTATCATAAACATTTTTTTTAAAAAATAAAATTATGGCGGGTAAATTCTTGATGAGCTTTGTATTGCTGCCAGGAAGAAATTCTTTGTGGAAATCATTTTTTGAAAAGGTTTTTAATCCCGTAGGCTCAGATTTTCTGGGTGGAAGATCTTGCTAACAAGATGCATTGGGAGCGGGGAATTTGGTTGGTGAATTTCTTAGGTACTGATTTCTATAGCATAGCTAATAATTTGTGTAGGAATGAGGGAAATCTTTTTCTTAGAGTCACCATGCGAGTGTGACTAAATCCAAATATATTGAAATATAAAAAATAGAAGAATGATAAGATAACCCAAGTATTTAAGGGACCTCGAATCTCCCATTTTCTTTGGTATAGTCTTGGGCCCTAATCCAACTAGTAACTAACTACCTTCCTCCATCTCCACTTCCTCTGATCAGAACAACTTCTCTAAAAATTACCAATATATTTCTAATACCCTCAAAATATTCCTAGTCCTATCATAATACAATTTCTCAAAATGATGTTTTGTTCCCTTTTGTTTTAATTATGGTGGACGACTGTCCCTAGTAAGGGAGATAATGTCTTCTATCAAATTCATTAGCTGATGGCACCTTTCTTTTCTCCAGAGAAGGAAGATTCTCTTCTTAATTTGTGTCGGGTTCTCCAGTTCTTTCATGTTACCAGAACTGAATGTGGATAAGTTTGGTAGGTAGGGTGTAAGTGGTGGTCTGTGTGCTCTCTCTCTCTCGTATTTTTGTGTTAATAACCCCCCCCCCCCCCCCCCCAAAAAAAAAAGAGAAACCTCTTTTTCCATATAGATTATTTCCAATTACTTAGTTTCTTTTCGCCTATTTGACTTTCCTTCTACAACAGATTTTGTGAAGTTTTCCACTTTGGTTCTTTGCCCTTTATGTCCAAACAATCATCGAAGGATTTGTGTCGCATACCTTGGTCACTCTACTCTCTTTGGTACTTTTGTTCAGGTTCTTACGGATGTTTGTAGTGGCATGCTATGTAGAAGTTCTTTGCTTCCTCCCATTTGACAAAACTTTTAATGTTTACTTGTTCATTTGGTATGCCTTGTCATGGTCTGTTGGGAAATATCAGCAAGCTTTCGCAAGTATAGGAGGGGGTTCTAGGAGGAAATTTGTGTTCGACTCCAATAGCTCTTTTGGGTCAATATTACGAGTTTCACATATGCAAATTTTCTGTTTTTATTTATTACCAACATTTGAGGTTCCTTCTTTATCACCAAGTAAATAACTGAATTTCTTGAATTTCAGTTAGGTTTGTCTTCAGGCAATTTATTGCGATTCACCATTGGTGATGGAGGGTTAACAATTGTGGACGGGAGGATTCAAGGGGCAGATTTACAATACAGTGGCAAGGTCAATCGAGCTCGAGCCTTTGCAGATAGTTACTCCAAGGTTAGAAATTGAGCTCATATCATACTTGTAAGGTCAAATCATATTCATAAGAAATTAACTGAAAATTAGTTTTAGAATTGATAATTACGACTGTCATATTTATTTATTTTAAATTTTATGGATATATCCAACAGGTCATAATTTTAGGTAAAGTACCTGTACTTTTAGTTTTCTTTCTAGCCATTTATGGAAACTATATATGCAGGTTATGTTTCAATATGCAGCTCGTCGCTCACCTTTAAAAATAGATGATCTATTAGCATCCATCAATTCGTCGAATGATGGAGGAGGTCATGATTCTGAAATGGTTGGATAGTGGTTCATAGCTCTAGGGAAGGAGCTAGAAATTTTCCTGAGGGACAACTAATTTTACTTTTGAACTTTCTGTATATATTATTTGTTTTGGGGATCCTTTTTGTGCTCTCTGGTAATAGATTGGCATGGCACGTAACACTTTTACGATCGTTTGTCGACTCCCATACAACCAGGGTTCCAATATGCTGTATGTTGTTGTCCATTATAAAGCCAAGGAGATCCTACATGAAACTAGGGCAGCTTTCTGTTCAACCAAATTGAGTAATACTACTGGGGTTGGTATTGTCAATCTTAATTTTATAATCGGAAGTTTGAAACGGTCAGATTTCATGGTATTCAACGGGGGTTCAAGTTGAACGTTGGTGAATGTTTTGCTGCAAACATCTTCACTCCTTTTAGAGGTAATCCTTAACGGTGAACATTTGTAGCTAATTTTATTGGATTTAATGTTATTGTAAGTTGTGACAAATTATTCAAAAGTTTTAATGTGAAATGGACAAACAAGCTTCAGGTGCTGACCTTTTCATCGAGGATTATTGAGTTGGTTTCACAATTTACTGGTAAGTTTGAGAATTGTGTGGTAACGGATCCTCTTATTTTTCGAGTTCTATTTGCTCCCTGAAAGTGAAAATTTCATGTGGAAATTAAACGTTTTGATTGAAGTATATCCAGCTAAGCCGGATCAACAAGCTGAAGGGCCAGATGTCTCTGGAACAATCAATGGAAGTAACGGCAATCGGTTATGGAGATTCTATAGGTACGCTAACAAAGTACCTTTTCGTCTCTCCTCATATCCTCATCTTGTTCGAGCATGTTTCCAATTATTAGAGTAAAAAATGTTTATCAATAGCCATTTAAAAATAAAAAATAAAAAAAAATTAAACCATTCAAAATTCACCTTTAAAGCACGTTTTGTTAAACAGATTAATTTTTTTAAAATTTTTAAAACAACTTATTTTTTAAATTAAACACTTGAAAATTAAAATTATTAATTATTAATTTGGAGCGTCGAAATCAAACTGTATGGTGGTGTTCGTCATCTGAGGGTTTGTAAATGGGGTAATTCAAAAATACTTTTGGAATATATATACCATGCGAGTAAGAAACAGTTTTACTTTATCTGATTCTCAGTTTTGAAAACTAAGTTTTTAGTATCTTGTCATATATTTTTTTTTTCTTTTTTTCTTCAGTATTTTAAAACCTTAACCACATCCCAAAGACATAAATATTGCTTTTGTTTCTTAGAATTTAATTATAATTTTGAAACGTTGAACGTAGATTACAGATAATTTTTGAAAGGCAGAAAACAAAAGGCCAAAATATGATCTTAGTCATTTATAACCGACAAACTGAATTGAGTACATGAGATAAACAAACTAAAGGCATATGAAATTATGAAATATACCAGCTCCTATAAGAAAGCTACTTTCCATTTTAGTTTTCAAATTTTAACAATAAGTTTAAAACTAATTTGAAAGTAGATAATTGAATAGATAATAGTAATTGAGTTTAATTATAAATTTGGTAAATTTTTTTAAAAAAATAGTCTTTTTCTAAAAACTCATAAATAGTTCTTATGTTACATTCATGGTTATTGTCACTGAGTGTTTTATGAAACTATAGTGATTCTTTTCAAATCATGAGAATTTAAGCTAATAATAAAATAGTATACATTTCTAACTGTGCCAAAAAACGTATACATTTCCTATTCAAATGCATATTTGGGATTTTGAAAAAACGAAAATCACTTGTGTTCTTTAAAATATTCTCTAAACAAATGAGAATATTGTTATTATATTTTAAAAATAGAAAATTAAATATTAAAAATATGTTTGGTAACCATTTTTTTTTTGTTTTTGTTTTATGTTTATTAACAATAAAAATCATACATGTTCAGTAATCGATTTCTTGTTGTTTTTAAAATACAAAATGTATATTTTGAAAGCTTCCTTTTTTCTTTTTCAATTTCCTTTCTCAATTTTAAAAACAAATTCCTTGTTTAAAATACAAAAAAGTGAATCCATTACCAAACTCGATTTTAAATTAATTTTTGAAAACACAATCGGTTTCTAAAATTAGTTTGATAATGATTTATCAAATGCAAACAGTTTTGAACATGACAATTTAATCGAACATTCTAAATTACCCTTAATGTCTGTTTTGAGGTATACGTGTATATACAATTATTGTTCGAAAACTGAGCTCCTTTGTAGAGAAAAATAGATTCGGAACTTAAGCTAGACATCAAAATTATGAATAAAAATGATGGAGAAACTAACTACTTCTGATGCAACCTAAACAAATGAGAAGCATGATCATGTTTTAAATAACATATATACAAAGAGGATAAATAGATTGTAAGTGTTCAAGCAGCCAAAGTTGTGGGTTGACAACTGTCGGGAACACAGGCCAAGACGTCTCTATAGTCCCTTGAAATGGTAAACGAATCATAAACATTTCCGTCGCTGCTTCTCTTGTACTCGAAGAGCAAAGAGGAGCGGTTGAATGCTGTCATCTTTACGAATCCATAATCGAAATCTCTATAAAGGCTCCATTTTGGGATCTCTTGGGTGAATGGGGATAAGTGGCTTCCTGCTCCACCAACCACTACGTGGATTGTGCCGTTCATTGTGCCTGAATAGTGGGTTTTTTCCTCATTCACGCATTGATGCTATCACCACCACCACCGCCGTTAAAATTTAATGTTAATGAATAAAGGAAATGAAATTTGTTGCGGTAAAAATAGAGGTAAAGTTCTATAAATCGTCTAAATCTCAACACATCTTTGAAAATAAGGTTTATATTTTCGAAAGGTATGAATTTGTCTTCCATTTTCTAATTTTAGAATCCAAAATTCTGGGTACTATAATATACATATTCGATCAATAAATTGTAAGAAAATCTATAAATTCGAGAAGTAGTTTTCATAAAATTCTATCAATTGTTTTTAGAAGTTCTTTCATCTCGTTTTATGAAGAAAAAAAATGTGAAAAACTACTAATACATCATTTATACAACATTTTTTTAAAAACATATATATAAACACACAAACACAGGAGTTTTAGGGTTGCATCTAACTTTTTAGACTATATTCATCTTGAATTGTTTTCTAAATTGTTATTTAAATAATTATTATAAAAAATAGAGTTGTAAAAGTATCATAAAAAAATAAGTGGCAAAATAGTGTATAGTTACACGATTAAATTAAGTCGTGTAGCCACGTATGCATGCACAAAGCCGTGAACCTATATACAACTTTAATGTTTATTTTTTTATGGTTATCCTATTTTTTTTAGGGTACCTTCAACCCAACATTTTCTTTTGTTTATTTTTCATGGTTACCCTGCTTTGTCATTAGTTTTTTTTTTTTAAATATTATTCTTGAAATGTCCATTCGTTTTACTAACCTTTTTACTTTGTTTTTCAAAGGAAAAGGAAACCATTTTCTTTGTTTTCTAAACTTATTTAAGAATCCTTTCAGAAATTATACTTTTAAAATCAGTACTCAAATTTTTGTTTTTGTATTTCAAAATTCTAAAAAAGAAATCATTCATATGATAAAGATATTAAAAACTTTCCTATATGTACTTTCCAACATCACTTTGAATTGGTTTAAACAAAGAAGTTTTTTAAAAAACTCATTTTTCTTAAACTTGTTTGATTAAAATAAAAATAGTTTAAAGTACAATGCAATAAAACTAGGACTCGAGTTTTTGTTCTCGTATTTCAAATGTTTGATATTTTCAAATTCTAAAAAAGAAACCATTCATCATATGCTTAGATATTAAAAACTAGTATGTCCGTTTGGATTGACTTTATAAAAACTCATTTTTAATTAAACTCGTTTAATAAAAAAAAGTTTAAAACATATCATAAAAACAATTTTTACTATTTTAAGTCATTCTCAAATATTCTAATTTTTTTTTTTTCTAATTGCTTATTTTTTAAAATTAAATACTTTAAAACCATATTCTAAACACACCCTAAACTATATGTTGATGTGTTTTAAATGTTTGTACCGGATTAAAAAGCACTTATAAAAATAGATTAGGAAAAGTGGTATACCTGATAAACTGGACATGTTCTTTCGTAGTTATGGACATGGCCATAGAAGGCAATATCGACCCGATACTTCTGCCAGAGTTTCTGAAGGCTTTCCCTACCCATAGGTTCCTCGAATGAGCCCTGCGATGCATACCAGTCGTTGGAAGAGTAGCCGAGCACACGATGAGCAGCAAATATCAACCAAGGTTGTTTTTGTCTATCTGCTGATGCAAGGCATTGCTCTATGAATCTGTACTGTTCTGACCCCTCTCGCCAGTCATGTTCTGTATCAGCTATACAAAACCGGAACAATCCATAATCCGTTGAATACCTGATGATACCACACCACGTCAACAGTTAAATGCATGATAGTTTTATGAATTGTCTATTCCAACACAGATTTCATTTATTATTTTGATTTTAGTCTTCGTTTGTCACAAGAAAATTTTCGGGTAGCATTATCGTTAGCTACTTTTTGTCTTTTGGAACAGGCAATTTAACAAAATTAAGAATTTTGATTGAATAATTAAATGGTCTTGGTTTTATGAAAGACGGCAACGAATGATATTTTAGGCCTCATTTGGTTTCCATTTTTCTTGGATGAAAAGAGTTGAGTTAACCAAATTGTTACTTAAATGGTGCCTTAGTAAAATGTAAAATGATTGAGAAAGAGAGCCTCCAATAAAAACAACTGCGTAGTTAATTTGTGAAGCAACGTATGTATAAAACTCAGCATTGCAATATAGATTCATGGAAAGAATTCTTGATTGAATATTACCAGAACTTTGCTCTGTTTTCAGCAGGAAAGTAGAACATGGTCTCCGCCGGAACTCCACACTCCCCACCCGAATCCATGTTTGAATAGAAGGATCCGGTGTTTGGCCAGTCACGCTCATGGTTACCACTGCAGTAAGTGAAATAGGAGAGGGTTAAGATTGATACACAAGTAAATGGTAGAAAAATTATTCGCTTGGAAACAATCAAGTTATTGATATTAATTGAAAACCTTGCAACCATGTAGGGGACCCTGGATGCAATGGGCTCCACCTGAGCAGTAAATTGGTCCCACTCTGAGAGATACCCATTTGCATAAGACATGTCTCCGATATGGAAAACAATGTCAATATTGTTTAAGTCTTTGATGAGCTGATCGGTGGTGTTCAATGCTCCAGGCTGATAGTTGCTAAATTCATTCGAGCCATCACGTTGTCCCTGAACGTCATGGTTAGTGTTAAAAAAATCTTATATCTTCATTAGATTACCCTTTGTCACTTAACTGAAAATGTGCAACTCATAAAATATTGGATATGGAAAGGGCTCTGTATTTGAATTTTAATTTCTTATCAAGTTTGGAAGATAATTCTGTTACATCATTTGTTACTGTTACATCATTTGTTACTGTTACTAAAATGGCAGTGAAGGGGATTAGATTGTTCCTTTCCAAAAATCATTTGTATGACAACCGATTTTCTTTGAACTAATCAAAATGTTAGTCGTCGACCTCAAGGAGCTCAAATGTGATGGTAGTTGTAGAAAATCCTCTCAAGAAGATAGAGATTTATGAAGTCAATACAAGAAACATACATAGACCCGAAGAGGTGCCTATATCAAGTTAACTAACTGAAGTTGAGAAGTTCCCTTTTTTCTTTAATTTCAATATTTCCGTATGAGTTATAGATCTCAGACTCATTTTGATTATAATCAATGTAGTTAAAAAACACTTTATGGAAGGTACCTTCCCCATATCACCAAATATAATGACACGCTGTAATGATTCTTCCCCAGGATACGGTGATGACTTGAATGAATAGCTCTTGCTCCAAATATATGATCCACCAAGCAAGCGATGACCGATTCTGTACGTATACCTGTTGAAACCAACGCAGCAATCCTTAGTGCACATGAAAACAAGATTTAAATAGTGGTTCAGATCAATAGCTTCAACCATTGATATTTGATACATACACAGTGTTTGGCCATAAGTTCTGTAGGAAACTCGTGTGAAAGAAACCAGGATCACGCCAACCAACAGTTCGTGCAGGTGCATCTTTGATTGAAGAAAATGCCATCATGCAAAAAGTCAAAAATTAGAAACTAGTGCTCAGTCAGAAGAAAAGAGTAAAAACAATACAATTGCAGAGTAATTATCTAATTAGAATCGAAGAAAGTCATCGATACATTCTGAAAGAAGTCTGAACTACCATTCTAAATGAATTGTTAACATTCATGTCCTGATGAAACTATGAAAGACATTGGTGGTGTTCTAAGAAATCACTTGGATGGAATGGAATTGACAACTCATTTCCAGGTTAATGGCTAGCTCAAGGACATCAAGATGAAAAAATAAAAAATTTATGAGTTGACTAAATCTGTGGTTAGTTGCAATTATTTGGTATTAAAGAATAAGGATCAACTAGACCCAAATGGCAAGTGAAAGGTAAATGCAAACAGACACACAAACACACGAAAAGGTTAGTAGTTAAACCTTTTTGAAACAGTATTTTAATTAAGGTTTTAAAATATGTTTGAAAAGTTTCAACAGACAGCTTGTATATATATATTAATATATATTTTGTTGCAAGATAATATTAAGTTGTTAGCTTAGATGGAGTCTAGCTGATGAGTTGCATGAACTAATCATACCACACATGCTGTTCCTGCTAAATGTCAGTGTGCCAGCTGGTGATCTTGTTTGTACCTCCCCTTCTAGACCCCATTCGACAAATGGAGTAGCATCACTTATATCATACCCGCTTGTCCAGGTTATTGTCATCTGCAAAAATCAAAAGACGATTGTTCTGCGGCTAAGCTACTTAAATCTTGCTAACTGTAGAATATGAAACTTACTCACGTATGTTGGCATGAAGTAGGAGTGCCAGTTTTGAAGACATTTTTTCAACATCAGTTAGCAATGAGTATCTAATTGATTGAAGTTTTTATAACAGTTTCAACAATAACCATAGGAGCACGGTGATCTGGATGGAAAGAAAATCAGATTATGACATGACATTTTCATACTGCAGGCCACATGAGCACTGTGATGTGGATAGAAAGGAAATCAGATTTTGACGTAAAGTTTTCAAACTGCAGGCCATTATTGACTTTTTTGTGTCCCCTATCGGAAGTTTCCCACAATGAAATGAAAAAAACTTGGAAGATATTGATCGACTTACTTCATTCCACAGTTTGCCATGTGCAAGGCGAGGAAACAATGGTGCTTTTGGATTTTTAAATGATACGGGATTTGAAACAGCAATAAGTTTTGGCTGCATATTCAATCACTCCACATAGTTAAGACTAGAAGATAAAATCAATATCATAACTTAAATACAGTTACATCGGACAAGAAATGAAGTCAAACTAATGAAAGACAAAATTCTTTTTGCATTATCAGAGTTTGGAAACTGGAATAACTAGAGTGAGGAAACGAATGAGAAGTAAGGGAAGGCGGGTGAGAGAACGAACATTGGAGAGACCTCCTGAAAACAAAGCAAATGAAAAATCTGCTCGCTGATTGATCAATTGGAACGCCAAAGAAGCTTTTCCTGTCTTCATATAATTTGAATTTGTGTAGTTTGCATAATTGAACTGGAACACAGATGGTTAGAGAATAAATTTGTGCAGTCGTTTCATTTCAACATGAAAAAAGCATATATCTGAAATTCACGCCAAGGTCAATATTACAAGTTAAATCCGGAGCACCTTTATTGGGCTTGAGCAGATTGATGGAGTTTGAACCTTTTTATTTGAACTAGGACAGGCTGATGTGCTGCCACAAATAAACAGAGTTCTTTCAGTTTTTGTTGCTACTTGTAACAACTTTCACCATCATAGTGAGATCATTATCATTGGATCAAAACTAAACAGGCCAAAGAAGAACAATATAAACTTTCACTTTTACTTAAAACGATGCACATAACAAGAGTTTTATATACCAAATAATGTAATAAGAGATTTCACATACTTGAACTTCGCAGGAGAAAACACTGCTATCCAATCATCTGCCGAGGGTTCAGGATGTATAAACTTCACAGTCACCCACTCGGTATCCTCGCCCTAAAAAAATGCAATTGGAACAAAATAAACAAATAAACAAAAGGTAACTATAATAGGTAACCATTTTAGGGATAATAATCAAGTATGTAACAATATTTTAAACAAATTGTATATAGCAAAGTCTATCAACGAAAGACTTCTATCATCCATAGATTTTTATAGATATTGCTATATTTGTAAGTTTTTAAAATGTTGCTACATTTATGTAAATATTCTGAATTTAATAGCTATATTTGCAACTATTCCAATAAACAATAACACAGAGAAAAAAATGACAGTAGGAAAGTTTCAAATAAGCCAACACAAGAAGAAGCAACTTATAAAGGATCAACGAGTAATTAAGCGACTCATATTTCCGGTGTCCACGCTCTAGAAATATAAAATTGAAACAAAATAAACAAAGAAATCTCGGAAAAGCATAATCCGGATACTGATGCACAGTGACCATTTCGTAATGATGCAGATGGAAAATCAGGTGCAAAGGGAAGTGCTAGGATATTTTCTAAACTCATACACGTAAATAGATTCGTTTCAAGGTAATATGAAATCAACACAGGAAGTAAAACCTAAGAAGAATCTCATAAAGAATCAACAAATAAGCAAACATTTTAATCCAGAAAGTTGCAAGATCTCCGAAAATCACAATCCAGCAAGTCGTGTACACAGTGATCACTCCCCATCGATGCAGATGAAAAATCAAATAGGAGAGTACTAGTTAAGAATCTAGAATCATATTTTCCAAATTCATACAAGTAAACTGAACTGAATGAAGTAAATATTCGTCAACGCTGTAAGTAAGTCGAATATTCAAAATTATCGAACTAAGCAAAATCATAGACGAGTTAGCGATTGATCTGGAAACATTAAATGAGATACAGAATCAAGAAATAAACAAACATTTTAATCCAGAAAGTTGCAAGATCTCCGAAAATCACAATCCAGCAAGTCGTCTACACAGTAATCAATCAAATAGTAGAGGAGTACTAGTTAAGAATCTAGAGTCATATTTTCCAAATTCATACAAGTAAACTGAACTGAATGAAGTAAATGTTCGTCAACGATGTAAGTAAGAAGAAAATTCAAAATTATAGAACTAACTAAGCAAAATCGTACATGAGTTAGCGATCGATCAGGAAACACTAAATGAGACACAGAATCAACAAATGAACAAACATTTTAATCCAGAATGTTGCAAGATCTCCGAAAATCACAATCCAGCAAGTTGCATACACAGTAATCTCTCCGTATCGATGCAGATGAAAAATCAAATAGTAGAGAAGCACTGGTTAAGAATCTAGAATCATATTTTCCAAATTCATACAAGTAAACGAACCGAATGAAGTAAATATTCGTCAACGATGCAAGTAAGAAGAAAATTCAAAAGTATCGAAGTAACTAAGCAAAATCATACATGAGTTAAAGACTGCATAATGAAGAACAAAAAACGCCATGAGAATGCAGCTGAGCAGCGAAACTTACATGGAGGCCAAGAACAAGCGGCGAGGCTCTAATGGAAGCGGAACTTCGGAGTGCAAAAGTAGCCTTGTAAACATCAATTTTGGAGAGAGGCTGGTGTTCATCGAGGCGAACCTGGTTGCTATGAACGGGGAAGAGGATAGAGAGGAGAAGGAGAGTGATGAATAGAAGGTTTGGGAATGGAAAGAAGTCGGCCATGGGAGGAATTTTGGGAGTTGATGATGATTGAGAGAATATGGAATTAAAGTGAAGGCATCGGATTTAACAAGGCGGGAGGCCGGGATGGAAGTGATGCCGTTTGGATTTGTAAAATTCGTCCTAGTTTTTATAGTCTCCAATATTACTTTCTATATCTCCAAATAAAAACAAAAGAATATTTCTTTTCTCTTGTTTGATTCAATCATCGTCAAGACTTGGAGGACGATATTTTTCAATGGTTAATTAAAATCAATAATAATTTTAGAGGGATAATAATCCATCTTTTGAAATACACCAATATCTATTTAATACACTTATAATATACTAATATATTTGATATGATCAATATAGTCGATAGATTTTGACAAAAAAATTCTTTCAATTTTTTGAAATTATCCCTTTTTAAATTAAAGTCATTAGTGAGGATTTTGTTTTTATTTTTGTTTATTTTAATTAAGTGAGAAAGTTTCTTCCATGTCTTTTTAGTGGAGATGTTCGGGAGTTATGTGATGATATGTTCTAAATAAACTATGCAGAAAAGAATCTCAAAAAAGAAAAAAAAAATACTTGTGCTAAACAAGGGATGGAGATGAAGATTATATTCTTTGTTTGAATATATATATATATATAATACTTTTTAGGGAAATCAATTGAAGGTTGCATCAATTTAAACTCTATAATAATTATTATATCAATTTAAACTTTGTTTATTCAAAATTATCATAGCATATGAAACTTTTTTTTTTTGTTTGGTCTCTCTCAATAACGAAGAACATTTCAAAGCTCGGGCTTGAAACATAACATGACCCTATGGGAAGGAAGTGCCTCGACCTTGACCAGCATTAGCTTTCTCACTTTGATGATGCTTGCTCCTGGTTTAAAAATGGTTTGGTTACTTTTATGTTTAACTTCTTCGAACCTAATTCAAGATCACATAAACAAAAACATAGTTTATATAAAATACCTTATTTGGATGACATGGAGCAAAATTCAAAGACCTTTCCAGACACATTATTTAAGGAAACAAACCTCCACTAGAATTCATGCCAAACAATTCTGTTTTTGATAGGATTGTTGAAATTAAATCTTACAATAAAATGCATCTTTATGAATATAAGAGAAAGTTGGAGAAAATATTCAACTCAGTTCTGAAACATTTTCCTTTAACATAAAAACTTTGCAAATTAGACAAAAAGCATTGTTAACATTAAGGACCAAAAAGGAAAAAGAGTTTCTATGAAGGTTTTTGTTTGCAAGTGTGGGATTTGGTTTGGGGTATCTCCATGTGCAGTTTCTGCATGGCCACCGTCAAAGTAGCCTCTCCAATTTCGTCTCATTTGTCAAATATATTCTATTTTCAATTGTTATCTTTTTCCTTTTCTTTCTAAACTCAACACACTCATTTCCTATTCTAAAACAAAAATTAAAGGGTTAATAAATCAACTATTGGCTTAAAAAATGAGGAATAAAAGAGTTAATCACATTGTTGCATTTTGCCCAGAAAGAGTTGTTGATTGGGAAGCTTTAATGCCTAAACACAACACGTGTTTCTTTATCTTGTATCTCGCCTGTGGTCAGAACGCAAACGGCAAAGTAGAATCTCTCTCGTTTCGTGGGCTTTGCTTTCTTTGTGCAAAGAGTTTGCAACTGAAACAAATATGATCGGCAAACCTACTTTTGCCTATCTCCTTACCCGACCCCTTCTAAAATTTGAATGCTTTTAGGGTCTAAACCTATTTTTGTTAATAGTTGTGCATCCATCCTATTTTTAAATATGTTTCAAAATTGGCATTATTTTTTTTAAAAAAAAATTAATTATGTTTTAATGCTTTTTCTATCGCTACTTAACATTAATTTTAAAATTTTATTAATAAACATCAATCTACGAAAATAAAAATAAGTATTTAACCAATGTGTAAAATGAAAATTAGGTAATGAAATAAACACTACGACTCACATATCTTAAGAGATATTATCATGTCTTTACTGCCAACAAACTAACACTCGTCTACAACATGAATGTTATTCTACACCAATCTTAACATACTATGATCATTGATAGGGTTTCCATCTCATGAACATTCAAGGGCGTGTGCTTGAAACAAAAAAGTGAATTATTGTATATAGTTTTTGTGTCTAATGTGTGAATTATATTATTTTAGTTTGATTTATAATAGGTTGAATTTGGATTATAATAGTTGTGTTTAAAATATATACTATTTTAATTTGAGAATAAAATAATAAATATGATAGAAAATAATAAAAAGATAGATTAATATAAAATGGTAACAAATAGTATATATATATACATATATAAAAGGACTAAATATATAGTTCATTGATGAAGAAGCATATATACCTTCTCATAGTTGGTCCAAATTTTTTTTGGAATCCAATGCACCCATCACTTGATTAATAACAGAGATTACTCAAGCTAGCTTAATGTTATTAAAAATTCAAGGGGAAGTTACCATTTTTATTTTGTATGAATAGATTATAATTTTAAAGAGAAAAGAAATATGATATATTTGTGTGTGTGTGTATGTATGTGTGTGTATATATATATATATATTCAATTTCTAAGGAATTATTTGTCATCAATATTATATATATTTATTTATAACGAAAAACAATATTATTTTATTGATAAAAAAAGGCTGGGATAATGTACGTAGTTAGTGTAAGAAAAAATTGATGGTTGTAAATTGACATAAAAAGTGATAATATATTTAGGAATATTGGTGGAAAAAAGTGAAAGAGAATATTGGGAGAAGAAAGAGAAAAAGAAAAAGAGGAAGAAAGTGTGCTCTATGAAGGGAGAAAAATGGGCACATAGCCACATACACACCTCATACCTCATACCTCATGCCATGCTTCTTATTTTAAATTCCTATAATTCTCTATATTCCAATTGGACGGGTCCCATTTTCTTGTCTTTTCATTTTTTCAATTTGGAAACCATGAATATAACAATTTTCAATTTTCAATAAGAGTAAAACTTAATGCCACCTCACCTTTTATTATTCTGTTTCAATGGTAAAAATAATTGATATAGTAAACGGGCTTTCTAAAAAATACAAAAGTTTCAAATATTTTGTTTATAATTTTGATGTAATGTAATAGTTAAGAATTTCCAATTTTTCTTTTATTATAAAGCCAAGGTATGGTTGATTTTTTCCCCTAAAATAAATAGAGAAATTGCATCCATAAAAAAAAATTAGAAAAAAGATGTTCATAGTAAATATGGTAAGTAGACATTTTTAAATTTGCTAAATTATTTGCTAAATTGTAGTGATATAGGACCTGTTATCCTAAATTTTTTTTTTTTTTTACAAACGTCCCAAATAAATATTTAAAGGAATTTGTAAATTTAAATTTAAAAAGAATTTAAAATTATTGGAAGAATTTGAGAACACTTGCAAAAGGGTTTTTTCAAGAATAACATGAAAAAAAGAGAGAGTAAATTATAAAAGCAATTTTGATTTTGTCATAGAGTATAAATAGTTTATTTATTTTTTATACAATTGCCCCACTCGCAAACAAATAAAATTACCAAAATATTGTATAATATCTAAAAATTAGATTATTTATTAATTAGTTTAAAAGAATTATAATTAATTAGCTTGTTTGATTTTCACCATCATTAAAATTAAACAAAAGAATTAAAGGTCGTAATTAGGTTAATAGAATAAATTAACGTGGATCGAAGTTAAAAAGAGGAAATCGTTAAAACAAAACTCAAAATTAAAAAGATTAGAAAAAGTATTATCTATCTCCATAAATAGACAAAATTACAACGCCGTTACGATTTTATACAATACCCACGATATTGTTGGCGTCCTCAACTTCTTCTTCAACAATATCAAACATCTCGCCGGCATTGTTAGCATCCTCATTCCGCCACCGCTGCACCGTCGTACACTCCTCCTTATGCCGGACTTTCCAATCCTGCGCTTGGCATCCTCTTGAACAGTAATTTACTGTCCCACAAACTGAGCACCGTCGGAACTCGTGCGGCCGAGTCTCACCCCGACCGCATCCACTGTGCGAACAAAGTCTCAGACCCACACGCGCTGCCACTTCACCTTCCGACTCGAACCACTCTCTCAAAAACAGGTTCACCGGATGTGGCTCTGGTGCTGGAACGTTACAACCGAAATCACTCAGCAACGAACAACGAGTCGCTGACAAATCAGGGAGGTTGCCGGACTGGTTGTGGCGCTGTTGTTGCCATGTACTCGAGGAGGAGAGTAAAACCGTAGCAAGCTCACGGGCGTTGGCTTGGACGAGGAGGCGGCGGCCTTCGTCGGAGTTCTGTCTCACACCGTAACCATCTTGAAGGCAGTGGCCGAGTTCGCGAAGTGCGTCCACATGGCCTAGAAAAGCGGCTCGAGCACAGAGCGCTACGCCTGCCTGAAGATCCTTGTCGCTTTTAGACCCACCGCTGCCGTTGAATTGAATGACGGCGAGTGAGTATAGCGCCGGAGCGTGAGATTTAATCGCTGCTTTCGCCATTAAAGAAGCTCCACTCCCTCGATTCCTCAAACAATAAAATCGGATCTACAAAGGAAAAAAAAATACAGATATCATCAATCCTCGCTCAAACTCCAATACAGAGTAACAATTTATTCATCTTTTTCAAAAAAGACCAAAAAAAAAACAAACCATTCCAAGCGTGTAACTCGCTTCCGAATTACCGGCATCGACGCAGCGTTTCAGAAATCGGTGAGCGGAATCAGACCAGTTTTGCATTCTTACTGCGAACGCCTTCGGTCCGGCTTTACACAAAACCATAGGATGAAGAACCAAGCGATTCAACCTCTTACATCTGCAAAATCATCCCAAAAAAGAAGAGAAATTTACAAAATCAACCAAAAAAAAAAAAAAAAAAAAACAGAGGAAAAAAGAAAAAGAAAACGAAAACAAGGATATATCATATATGTAATTACGTCAAGAGAAGGTTGAGGAGGTCAGAAGGAGAGGAAGCGGAGGCGGCAAGGCGAGAGAGGAGATGTATAAGGAGATCGTCGGGCAAGACATCGAATAGATCAGAATCTGCGGTGAAATTACGGCATGTTCTTGGTCTCTTGGAGGAAATCATTGTTGAAGAGTTAGGGGATTACATGCGTTGAGAGTAGAGATTTAGGAGTGTGGTACGGCGGCGTTCTCTTGGTGTGGGAAATCGGAAATGGTAACCGTTCTGCTTCCTCTTTTTTAGAAATTCTTTCTCTCTTTGTTTTTTTGTTGTTGATATTTTATTTAATCCTTTTTTCTGTGCGTTCGGTGAAGACGAAATCCAACGGGGAGGTTTTTATACACACAAAGATCCACCACTTCATTGCCGTGCGAATGGGGCCTCCACTTCCCCCATCACAAAACAAATATAAATATTCATTTCACCTATTCTATATTTTTAAACCTACAATCCTACCTTTTTTTTTTTATTATTTTTTTTTTTTAATTTTGAAATATAGGCATTAATTAATCTAATTTTACAACTAAAATTATTGTGTTATTACTTATTAGGGGAAATAATGTTTATAAGTTTCAATTTTAAAAACTAAAAAATAAAATAAGAAAATTATTATTATTATTATTTATCATGTAGGTATAGAAAAATTGGTGGGGCGAGGAAGGAGTGGAATACACTAACACCGACTTATTCGAATCCATTTTGTGACAGATTTAGAAAACTACCTTAGCTAATTATGGTAATTACCGCCATAATCCCGTGTTTTAAGTAAACCATTATTTTATATATATTACCTTTTCATTTATTTATTTATTTATTAATTTCTATCATAAAGTAAATATAGTTATTAATTATTTACTAAATTTATATTCGTATATGTAATGCTCAAAGTGTATCTATCATTTAGAATAATATATTCTAAATAATATAATGTGCGCTACGCTAAACGCTTAATACTATTTAAGTTTTTGTTCGATAATTTATTTTATTTTATGTATTTCTCAAACAATAACTATTATGACTTATTAATTGTACTATACTATAATAATCATTAATCATAATAACCAATAAATTAAAAATTTAATCATACATCGTATATAAAATTAATTTGTCTTGAAAATTTCTAAACTTTTAATTTTTATATTTAATAAGTCGGCAAACTTTTAAATAATCTAAAATATAATTCGGTGAGTTTAACTTTTAAAAAGAGAAGAAAAATTAATCATAGCTGATTTTTGTATCAATAGCACAAAATTAAAAGATAATTTTACTACTAAGTTAGTCGTTATTTTTGTTGTTGTTATTATTATTATTATTATATATATATATTAGGTGTGTTCATAAAATCTTTAAAAATTGAACTAAATTGAAACCGAACTGAAATTGATTGATGGGTTTGTTTATGTTAACGGCTTTTTATGCGATTCGGTTAGATTTAATTTTTTAAACCGATTTTAAAATGGAACCAAACCGTTTCATTTTTAAAAAAATAAATAAATTTTAAAAAAATGTTCATAAAAATTTTATTTTTAAAACTAAATTAAATAGATTGACCCGAGATCCGAGATCCACTCAGATTTAAAATAGAAAGAAAATTTCATTATGGTTCGACTTTGATTCAATTTGACACAAGCGTGTTTCATATGAGATTTTTTTTTGCATTTTGCGATTCGGTATGGTTTTAGCTTGAAACCGAACCGTGAACTATATATATATATATATATCAACATAAAGTTGGTGTGATTTGAACTCCTAAGCTTATACCACATCTATCATTGATCACAAAGGACAAGCTAACCAATAAAAAACACAAAATTTGATCCTACACATAATTTTGAGAACATATTTTAAAAAGAAGAAGAAATATTTAGAAACACGTAATTTAGAAAGAAAAAAATTGGGGGAAAAACACAAAGATAGTCAAATGATTAGAAAGTAACTCATAGTTTATTTATTTATTCAAATGGTGAACTAAACTATACACACACACACACATATATGATTACATAAGGGATAAATTTGAAGATGTGGGAGTTGGTGGAACACATATCCTCTTCCCTCTTCACTTCGTTTAATTTAATTGTTATTTATACACCAAAAAGGAAAAAATCCTTCCCATCTGTTCTCACCAAAAAGAGATGAATGAATTGAAGCCTTTAGTTTGGTGGAAAACGTGTGCGGCATTGCAGCCTTTCCCCCCCATTTACCTTTCCCAGAAAAAAAACAAAGAAAAATATTTACGTCTCTTAGTTTTACTATTCGTCTCTCTAACTATTTTTACTATTTTTTTTCATTATTATTTTCAGAATTTGACAAATTTTGTTATATTTGTAAATATTTTAAAATGTTACTATATACTTAATTATTTTGAATCTAATTGCTAAATTTGCAACAATTCCTAATTTTTTACTATATAAGTTAACAATTTAATAGATCAATAACAATAATAATAATAAGAAAACAGAAAGAGCCGTTTTAATGGGAAACAAACAATTCACAATGATCGATACTACGTCGTTTTGGGGGAAAAAAAAGGAAGAAAACGAAGTGAAAAGAAAAACGCATGTATGGGAAGTGTTTATTCCAAATGATTTGATTATGTTTATAATTTGTGTGGCAGACAAATTTTAAGTCAAATCTACCATTTTAATTTTATTATTATTATTTTGGCATTAATTTGAACTTTAAAGTAAAAAAAATAAGAATAAAAATGTTGATGTTTTAAAAAAAAAAAAATCATTCTTGATTTTAATTAAATAAAACTCATAAACCACTACAAAATTAGTGAATTAAACAATAATTAGATCTTTTAGTCTCAATAAGCTTATAGTCCAATAATTAATTACAAGAAAGCAATGTGCATGCCCTTTTGCTATCAACGTTTCAATTCTCATTTATCATTATTATTATTTTTTGGAGTGAGTTCGCTTAATCATTATAATTGATTAACAAGGACAGCAATTAATTGTTTCTGCCCTTCATTTTAATTCTGAATTTGAATTATTACAAATGAAAGAAATTCACTATTTTTAAAAAAATGTTTGGAGTGAAATGCAATGCTCAAAGATCTGCATATTAATCTACATATTAATTTACACTCTAACGTGCAATCCAAGGCCTCTTTGTTGTAAGATGATTGCTATTTTCTAAATTGAGGAAAAGGTTAGAGTAAATTATTAGTATTAAATGGATGGTTAATTACATTGTTAACTTATGTGGCTGTGAGATGGTTAACCTAAATATTTTATGTTATAGATTAATAATGTTTAATTCTATAATTATTATTCAATTTTGGTTCATGTTAATTTTTTTTTGCAAAATAACTTCAAAGGCTTTTCTCTCTCTCTCTCTCTCTATTTTGATGATCAATCAAAGCCAATAGCTTTTTTTTTTTTTTTTTTTTTAATGAAACTAATTTTTTTTAGTTTTCACAATTTAACTTGTGTTTGTTGAAAATATTTTATCGAAAGTAAATAATAAAAAAAAGAATTTTAACAATGGTAATTTTTAAAAACTAAGTATTTGCTCAATGGAATTCTAGTAATTTTTAATTTCTTAATACACATATGTTTGATCTCTAAAATTTTAAAATATAACCCTAAACAATATTAATGAAAATGTATGTCACCGTTATGTGTCCATTACAATTGATTGGGTCAATCAAATTTACCGTTATTGTTATGGATTGGGTTAACATAAACCATAACAGTAACGACAACATTGTTAAAATGATTTTTCTCTCTATAAAAGTTATAACCATAACCCAAATCCAAAGGCAAGCGGTAATGGTAACGATGATACTTAAATTTTCAAATGCAATCGAATTGATCACCTTTTGCTCATCAATCGAATTGCGGATTTTATTTACATATTTGGACGTAGATCCCATATGTCAGTTCAAATGCAAAATACAAATAAATACACATAAATATAATGAAGCACTTACAAAAACAACAAAAAAAGCTTATGATAATAGGATCTATGTCACTACATTTTCTAAATTGTAAAAGTATCAAATTTAAAATCGATATCCCTTTGATACTCGTCTGATATCACTAATTACTTGTCATATTTGCCATATTCGCAATATGCAAAAAAAAAGTGTCATTGGCTTGTTTTTTTTTTCTTTCTAAATGTTTTTGTCATTTGATACAGTTTCTCAATCATAATCATTAATGTATAAACTCACTTTTTAGATTACGATTGATTCATTTCTTAGACCAAAATTGATTTTGATAACTTGTAAGGTTTGTTTAATGGATCCAAGTGATGATAATTGATGGTATGAGTATATATATTTAATAAAGAAAAGTAAGATTGGATTGACGTTATCAATGAAGATTAGGTGGGAACTCAAACTCCAACGTAAAGGGGAATAAGTTTGGGTTTCGTAACCCAAAAAAAGAAGTGTTTAATAATAACAATAAACAATAAAGAGAAATTATTATGATGATTATGATTATTATTATATGAAAATCAAAGGACACATAGTAATGAATGGATGGAGAGAGTTTAAATTAAATGTAAATATGATTACAAAAACACTGATTACATTCACTTGCATGCATCAGCTGCTGCCTTTTTGCCTTTCACTACGACAAACGCTTTTAAAAAAACTCCAATATCTTTTTAAGCAATGAAAAACGTACAAAGCAGATTTCTTAATGTGTATCAAACTTCAGATTTTGATCCCCACGCAACAATCATTGCAACGTTTTTATAAATCTATATGACAATTTTAAAAATCAAATTTTAATTTCATCCAGTTTTTATAATTCAAAATTGGAAGAGTTTAAATTAAGAACTGAAAAGTAATCAATCTTAATCGGGCCGAAAGGGGCAAAGGCCCATTTGTCGATGATCAAAGCTAAAAAATGGGCCTCTCAAAACCAAGAAGAGAAACTCCCTCCTCCGTACTATAGCAACATTTAAAAAAAAATTCAATCAGCAATAAAAGTCTTTCTATAATAATAGGTTTTTATATCAAAATATAACAAAATTTGTCTTTAAATTTCTATTTATTATAGTTTTATATTACCTAATGATTTTTTTTTTTTTTTTTTTTTTTTTTTTTTTTTGTGAATAAAGAAGTTGTGCCACTAAATTTCCTAATATGTTTTAACACATATACTATAATTATAAAGTTAAGAAGCATTAAAAAAATTAGGTAAATTTTAGGGTTTGTTTAAGGATCGTTTCCAAAACAGCGAAATATCGAAACTATTTACAAAATATAGCAAAATCTAATTATTAAATTTTTTTTTCTATCCATAACAATTTCAACCATTTGTTTTTAAAAATTAATAAACATATTTCTTCTCAATTTGATTGTCCTGATTTTCATAATAGAAGAGTTGTTGGAACATTTTCAGAAATAGCAGAACATGCATGGAACTATTTATAAAATATAGCAAAATTCATCAAAATCTTCATAACCCATTTAAACTTTTTGTTATATTTCGTAAACAGTTTCATTATTTGTGCCGTCTATAACAATTTCTCTTTTAAAAAATGATTATTTTTTTAGTTTTCATCGTAAATATTGGCAAAAAGTAGAGATAATAAAACTATATATATTTTCGTAAAAGTAAAAATTTGTTCATATGACTATGAGTATAGCCTTACAAAGCACAAAGTTATATAGATATGTATATTTAAAGAAAGAAAAAAGAGGGAGAGAAAGTACGTAAACAGAAAAAAGCAACCAAAGAAAGTGTGTATAAAGAGATATATTGATAAAAGAAAGTAAATGTGCCAAAAAAACAAAAGTCAGTAATCAAACATAAAACTACAAAAGAAGCTGTTAGTCATCACAGAACATCAGACCCCTATGCGTATAAAGAGAAACTTAATCTAACAATACCAACAAAACATTATTCTATACACATCTACATCAATTGCCTTAAACTAAACAACAAATCATGTGAAAAACACAACCCATACAATAAATATTACAATTCATTGCGTGACCTACGTCGAAGCTTGGCAATGCAGTGGCTCGTGAGCTTACTACTACTCATGTTCTAAGATAACATATGTAATTACATTGATTTGGTTGGAAGATCACGGATCAAACCATCGATCTTAGAGATGAAAGTTTTGTCAATTACCATTTAAAGTTATATACAACGCTGGATGACATTGAATAAGAAGAAAGAAGAAGATATAATCATTTAAAAAAGAAAAACTTTTTGGGTAGAATGAAAAAAGGAGAGTTGGAAGGAAAAGTAGGGGGAAGAAGAAGAAGAGAGAAAGGGAGAGGAAAGGGAAAAAAGCTTAGTTGGAGGGCATGATACATAAATGATTGTCCTAAAAATGAAAAGTAGAGAGAGGGGGAGGTAGCTTCCATACATATATGGATGAATGGATATGGGAAATAATAATAATTAAATTTAAACTATATATATATGTGTGTGTGTGTGTGTGTGTGTATATACACACAAATATTAATTATTTGGAAATTAAAAGAAATTTTTGTTGGGGTTTGAATAGTTTGTCGATGGTTAAGGGGGTTGAGACAATACGTAGGCAGTGATATGTCTGTCTCATTGCCTCAATTCTGAGCCACTTCTAAAACGCAACTTAGTTGCATATACTTATTATATACTTTGTTTGAATGGATGTGATCTGATGATGATGATCTTCTTTTGGCTTTGAAATATGAAGCTTAAAGGCCACCCCCAGCAAGTAGCATCTTTGCCATTTGCGACAAAGGCATACCAACAATTTCCTATGCTTTCACTTCCCTTCCCTTCCTCCCCTTGTCCTCCTGTCTTCTTCTTTTTCTGACCCCACTAATGTCTCTAAATTACTCCTTCAATCAAACTCGGTTTTCTTTTCTCGATTTCGGGACCATTTTACATTCAAACCAATCGTTTTTCAAATTAAACCAATGTCCACTAAAGAACACCAAAAAAACGATCGATTCATTTTAGTTCTTACTATTCTGGCTTTTTATTATTAGTTGACAAATATTTGAATTAATTCGTTTTTTTTTTTTTTAATTATTATTAACATTTTAAAATCAAAATATACATGCTGCATGCATCATGATAATTGATCCTTCTTTTTTTTTAATGATGATAAAAAAAAAATACTAAAAGGAACCCAGAGTCAGAGGTTTAATTTATTTCAAATGGATTATTGAAACCAATAATTTTTTCGTTACTCTAAACACAAACTAATTTCTTGGGTACGCCAAATTACTACTGCTGCTGCAAACGACCCATTTGTCTCATTCCACTTATGCTTCTGCTTATCTTCTTGGCTAACTCAAATGTATACAATGTTCAAACCATTTTTACAATGAGGTGGAGATGGCCGAGTTGGTCTAAGGCGCCAGATTAAGGTTCTGGTCCGAAAGGGCGTGGGTTCAAATCCCACTCTCCACAACGTACCAAAACATTTATATATATATATATATATATTTTTAAATTTAAAAGTATTTTTAAGGGCTGCGATCACTGATCATGTGGTGCGACGGTTGACGTGTCAAGCGTGTGAGGCCACCAGCCAACCAAAAAAAATAAATATAAAAGAAAAGAAAAATAAAAAAATAAAAAGAGGGACCCACTGAATAAACGTCCCAAGTGGCATGGTCAGTGAACCCACAATTACGGTCAGTGGTCAGCCTCACTGGGGGCGCCCATCCCACGTGCCAACCTTCCCGCTGCGTGGTTTTCTTGAGATAGAAAAGTGGAGTGAGTGCCCCTTTTTCTTCTCTTTTGTACTCTCCCCCCGACACCTTCTTACCCTACCAATAAAGCTCCCCCCCCCCCCCCTCCCCCCCCCCCATTTTTTTCTTAATTCCTCCTCTCCTAAT
The DNA here is from genome assembly GCA_025688845.1 of Cucumis hystrix. Taxonomy (NCBI): domain Eukaryota; kingdom Viridiplantae; phylum Streptophyta; class Magnoliopsida; order Cucurbitales; family Cucurbitaceae; genus Cucumis; species Cucumis hystrix. The sequence goes on from CM046884.1 coordinate 29,638,305, forward strand.
TTTCTCCCCATCCTTTCTTAATTAATCTATTAAAACGCACGTGCCTCCCTAATTATTATCCCCTCCCCCCTTCTAACTCCTTTCTATATCACATTAATTAAAAATTAATAATAAAGTCAAATGATTATAATTTTATTATTAGATACTCAAAACAAAATTAAAAAAAAAAAAAAAAACTATATATATATATATATGGGAGTTCTTAATTAATAATTAATAAAATCCAATTACGTGATCCGTTATTTTTCACCCATAATGAGGCGCCTATTTCATAACGGAATTCATTCCACTCTTCTTATTTTTTGGCTCTGACATTTTCTTTTCTCTGTGACCATCATGCCATTCATTCTTGTCCTTATTTCCAGGAATCTCCCTACATTACAAAATTTCTATCAATTCCAGTTTTTTTTTTTTCTCTCTTTTTCATATTAATAATTATGATATCAATTATTTGACGTCTACCTAATTTTTCTTTTAGTGTCTTTTGATCTTTGATTATCATGGATTGACGTTGAATTTGTTTTTAAAATGATTAAATAATAAGATCTACTGATGATTTTTCTAAAAAATTGTTTTGTTTAGCTCAATTGCGATTTTGTGATTATTGTATGAATGCAAAACCCTAGTTTCCTTTTTTTAGAAAAGAAATTATTGATACATTGTTTTAACTCCCAAATTTATGATTCTTTATAATCAATCATCTTGAGATTTAGATTTATTGAGTCGACTATAGAGATAATTATAAATCATGGTTTCAGTTTGTACAATGAGTAAGACATATTTCTGTCTATATATAATGATATGCAATGCACTTTCGTATAATTTATGGATTACTTTATGTTAAACAAATTTATAAGTTACTTATAACAACGTAATAATGAGATAATTAGTGTATTTTGTTAAAATTAATTAGTGATTAATAAATATTATAGAATTAAATAGTTTATTATCCTATTTCCTTGCAAGATATAAATAGTCACTTTTATATTTTAATAGGAGGCATTTGGAATATCATTTGAACATAAAACTTTTGTTAAGATTTTGCCATGAATTTGGTCTAACACTTCAACTCCTTCCTAAGGTAAAATCAAATATAAATAAAAGAAATACACTACTCTAGTCTACATTTTGAACTATATTCTAAAATATAATAAAGTGATTTATCTACATTTTTAATTTAATTAATTCTGAGTATATATATATCATGTATTCCAACAAAAGTTATTTTCTTTTCCAAGAATGTAATTAGAGGGTTAGAGTTAATTTTTTCTTTAGTTGTTAAAAGAAAAATTATTCAATAAAACCGCCACAACGTTGAGCATGTATGGAATCGGGTCGTGATAATGATTATTTGAATAAATTTAGATGTCTCGAATAAGCATTAGATATAAAATTGATGTACTTCCACACTATTTTATTTTTAAAAAAAGTGAGAAATACAAGAAATAATTATAAGCATCAGAGTGATATGTTGTATGGTCGTTGTATATAAGAATGTAAACTCCACATCGACAATCATGGAAAAGAAAGAGGGATGGGTAAAACGGTAATTTCATGGGCCATTTTGTTATATATATAGGTGCAAGTTTCTGCCATTTCATTCAGAGTCTGTTTCCATTGTACTCAAAGAAAAAAGAGAAAAGAAAAAAGAGAAAAAAAAAAAAGAGAAGAAAAAAAAAGGAAAACCAATCTCCCTTTTTATTTGTATCTTCAGAAATGGAAGATGAAGATCAGAAAGAGTTACAGCTTCTTCCAACACCACACTCCATAGCATCTTCGTCGACGTCCCACATGTCGTCCCGCCCATCTGACTCCTCCTCGTTACGGTTCCGTTCCGATCCATTATTCGAAGCAGGATCAGGAGGATCGGTGGACCTACAGCTATCAATAAGTCTAAGGCCAATCCGGCCAGTAACGGCAGGGGGGGCGGAGTGCTTGTTCAAGTACGAGGAGGTGATGAAGCCGGAGGCAGCGAGCTGTGTGGACGCACTCAAGTGGCAAGCGGCGGAGCAAATTCGGCTGGCGGCGATGGAGAAGGCGTATGCTGAGAGAGTTAGAGAACTGACAAAGAGGGAAATAGAACTGGCTCAAACGGAATTTGCTAGGGCAAGGCAGATGTGGGAAAGAGCAAGAGAAGAAGTTGAAAAGGCTGAAAGAATGAAAGAAAGAGCTACTCGTCAAATGGATTCTACGTGCATGGAGATCACTTGCCAATCTTGCAGGCAGAGGTTTCGGCCTTCTTAATTATTATCTTTAATCATAATTTTACCTCATTAATTACCCCTTTCCATTTCCCTTAATTATCCAGAGTTTCTTTTAATTAAATCTCTGCTTGGGTCTGTTTTCTTTTTTCTTTTTTCAATTAATCATTTAAATTAAGTAAACTAGAGAAGAAGAAGAAGAAAAAAAAATGGGGTTCTTAATTAGTTGGATCATTATCTTCTTTGATCATCAACAATTACACATTAAGTAATTCAAAATTGGAGTTCAAATTCAATTTTGTTTTGGAAACTTGATTTTGGTCTCCTAGTAATTTAATTTCTTGGTTGTTTAGTGAATTAAGTTTGTATAATAATATTTTAATATATTATTAATAATGATATGGATGATTTGTTTATGACATTTTTATTTTTCAAGAAGTGATAGTGTGAAGATCATCTTGTATATATTTTATTAGATTGCCTTTTTTCCCCTTTTTTCTTTTTGCTTTTCTGGAAAATCTCGTTTTTGTTATCACAAATCACACGACCCTGACTGATGTGTTTACAAATAATTGAAGAACTGTTTTCTCTCTCTCTCTTTTCTTTTTCTTTTTATTTTTTAAAATTTTCCATTTAATTAAAGAAAATAATCATTCCATTTTGTGTTACACACACTTAATTTATTAGTTTATGCATGTATAAAAAAGGCCATCAATCTTTGAGTCATAATAGTTATAATTAGCACAACATTTTTCTTATGAGAAATTGGTTGATATATATGATTGGCAACTTTATTTATTTGATTGAATAATTGACATGGTATGTGTTTATATGGTTCAAATTCACACAAATAAAGGATTTGAGTATTAGAGGAATGTTGTGAATTGATGAATTTTTAGTTTAATCAGTCACAATCTTAAAGATGAAGAAAAACAAACAAAAGATGGATATCTATATATAGAATGTTTAGAGTAGTACATAAATGTGATTGAAGATTGAGTAATGTTCACATAATTACTATTTGTTAATTATTTGAAAGGGTTTGAGTATAGACTATAACATTATTTTTTGATTTGCAATCAATGGGATTGGTATGGATCCCATTTTGAGTAAAGAATGAGCAAGACTTTCCAACCACATACACCTTGTTTGGATGAAAATATACATGCAATGTTAAATAAACTATATGCCATTTTGACTCATTAGTTTTTCTTCATAGCTTTGTATGCATGACTGTTTGTATATAAAACTATTAACATTAGTGAAAAATACCATCCACCCATCTTCTGAATTAATCATCATGGACCATTACATGCATAAAATGATATATATAACTCTTTTGTTCTAGCTTAATTAATTAATTAATTTGTATTCTTGAGCTTTTCATCTTAAACCTAACTTTAGGGTTTGAAAACATTGAAGTTAATAGGAAAGGACTGAAATTGTGAGTGAGAGATTGAACTTTTGGGTGATGAACTAAGCTGAATTTGGTTACTACTAAGAAAAGATTTACAAAAATAGAGAGGAAAAGGAAGAAGAATCCTTAAAAACAAAGATATATTCATATAGAGAGAGGGAATATTCATTAAGAGAGAGAGAGAGAGAGAGAGAGAGAGAAGGAGCACTGAAATTGAGAGAGAATAGGGGAAAAGAAGGAAAGAGTCAAAGGTCAAAAGAGAAAAGAAAATATATGTAAGGAAAGAAAGGGAGATGTGGATGGAGAGAAAGGCAAATGAATCAGAACAAAAAGTGAGAAATGGATAGGGAAGAAGAAGACAGAGAGATAGCTGTACAAGTTTTGTTTTCAAGTTATTTAACTTTACCTCTCATCCTAACCAAACACCAAACATCCCCACTATCACTGTCTCCAATTCCCACCATATTCATTCCCAATTCCCTTCTAACCCTAACCCTAAAACCACACCATATTATATAACGTATAACTATTTCTCTTTACAAAAACCTACCCTTTAACAAATGCACTTCTTCCCTCTTCCTCTCTTGCCTTGCCAGTTGCCACCGCCTACCGTCGGGGCAAATGGAATTTAGGGTTTCTCATCATTCATGAGAGATTTTGACATTTTTAATTTTGATGGGCATGTGCAGAAAGGTACATGAATGATGAATAGTGATTCTCAGTTTTTTTTTTCTTTTATTCCTTGAATAAAAGTCAAGTTTAGTTTTGAATTGTGATGGGGTGTCAAGAAAAAAGGTTTACCTAGAAATGGTAATTTGGGGGGTGGTTCTGATGTTCAAAAAAGCACTCAGTTTGTCAGACTCACCATCATATCAAGTCAAAGTTTTATCATTTCAGAAACTAACGACAGTTTAATTTGTCTTTTTGAGTGTTATTTAAACATAAATCTTTTCAAATGTAAAAAATCCAAACATATTTTCAATATATTTCTCCTACTGTGGAAGTATATAATAATGTTTCCCAAAACTAACCTAGTTAGTTTAATGCGATTATACTCCAACTTTGATGTTTCCTAAACCAATAATGTAGTTGATGAGATCGCCGAAACGGCGCATAGGAAATTATCTCATCTTTTTGTCACTGCGTTTATAATCTAGTTGCTTATTTTTTTTCCCTAGTAATTGATTTATAGATGTTATTAACCTTTAAACACAAATGTGGAAGTTAGGAATATAATGAGAAGATCATCAAAGAAGTTGAATATACAAAGGGCAATAGGTGGAGTTTGGAATATATAGCTAGGGGGAGCGTGTTGTCGCATATGTATGAAAGGAATATATATATATATATATATATGTATATGTATATGTATGTATATATATATATATATGTATATGTATATGT